>CACRXK020005246.1:3484-28732 GCA_902702795.2 Paramuricea clavata
TATTGACGAGTTTCTATTGTGGGATAAGCATATTGATAAAATTGCTAAGAAGATTTCATCCGGAATTGGGGCGATCAGAAAGCTAAAATCTGTGTGGATCATAATACATTAATTTGTGCTTATAATGCACTTATACTTCCGCACCTAGATTATTGTTGCGAAGTTTGGGACACCATTGGTGCCACACTTTCTGATCGACTCGAGAAACTACAAAATAGGGCAGCTAGAGTTATTACTGGCCGTAAAAACGAACATGGTCAATCTGAACTTGCTCTAGACGAACTGAAATGGAAACCTTTAAGTGAACGCAGAACACATTTCGTAGCATGTCTTATGTATGAAATAACTCGCGAACTGGCGCCAAAACGACTAACCAACATTTTTCAAAGGACGTCTTCCTCTTATTACTATAATATGCGAGGCTCTTCCACCAAACTCTTTTTGCCCAAACCTAAGACTGAATATCTTAAAAAAAGTCTTAGTTATAGAGGAGCAAAATTGTGGAACAGCCTTTCAGATGAAGCAAGAAACAAACATTCTCTTGCTTCGTTTAATTCATGTATACGACACCTGGCCAATCAATAGAATATTACATAGTACTAACATTAATTTAATATGTAAATAATTATATACTAGTTGTATTTGTAAATGTATTGTAATTGTTGTTAACTGTAATGTAATGTATGACCATAATTTGTATTAATTGTATTTTTTAACTATTTAAATCTACGCCCCCCTTGGAAATCAGCTTTCGCTGTAGGGGTTAGCGTGATTAAATAAAGTTTTACCTACCAACCTACCTACCTACCTACCTACCTACCTACCAACCTACCTACCTACCTACCTACCTACCTACCTACCTACCTACCTACCTACCTACCTACCTACCTACCTACCTACCTACCTACCTACCTACCTACCTACCTACCTACCCACCTTGTATTTAGGCGCTTTCGTCTACAAAGTTTCGTTTGAACACGGCACAGAGTACAAATATTCATTTTGAATTTTTCAAAATATCGGGTTTTTACTCACACGCACGCGCCACGTTGATGCTTGACCATATTTTATAGCTCGTTCGACCAGTGGCAAGGTTTGCACCTGGATACAGAATCGATTTCTGGTTTTTCAGACGCCTACGTACGATTTAATTAAACAGCGCATTGTTTTGATGTACGTTTCATGGGCCGCGCTCAAAATATAAATATTCTGTAAATATCAAAATAAAAGATGAAAATCTGAAGACACAAGCTTGAAAATAACACTATAAATAGTGCTTTGGATTCTGGTTCCAATAATACTATTACGAAATAGATATGTCCAAACGGGCCGAGGTTTATATGTTCGGCGAAATGTATGGCTAGTTCACATTGTTCCTTATATTATGAAATATGATACCATACCTTAATTGTATTAAAATTCGCGTCGAACTAATGTTACTGTATTATAAAGCAAATGAGAACCATACAATAAATGTTTTAGTCCTTGTTGGTATTTTGAACGCACGCTTTATCTTTACTGTAGCGCTAGCTACCACAAAGCTTTTCGCCCGGATTATATTTCGCGCAGTACTAAAATTTGCGCACCCAGCGCTACACGAATTCTAGTACTGCGCGAATTTTAATACATGTACGTAAGATATATTGTCGACAATTGGCTAAAACTATCGTAAGGAATTAGGAGATTTTGTTTAATTAAAACTACGTTGTGTAGTCAAATTGTCAATTACCTTAAATTGTCCTTGTTTATATTCCACTGTATTGTATAAGTTCGCTGGGTTCAAATTTTGGGGTTTTCGAGTCGTTTAATACAAAAAGAAAAACATTAATTCTAGGGACGCCGGAAAGTCGATAATTGGGTGGGAAAGGGCAGATATTCATATATTCATGTTCTGCATCATTTATTTCCATTGAAAGCGATTGTTTTTACAGTCTGTGAACACGAATATATGAATATCTGCCCCCCCCCCCAATTATCGACTTTCCGGCGTCCCTGATTAATACAACGCGTAAGAAAGTCCAGAGAGCGACACAAAAATGAACACAAGTACACAACGGATGTTTATGAGTTTACAACGTATATTTACAGTTGTTTATTAAAGTCAAAATGTCAAACCTTTAACTTGTACTTGTTAATTGTATTCCACTATATTCTATGTTCCACTCTATTCAAAATTAAAATTTGCTGGGTCCAAATTTTGGGGTTTTCGAGTCGTTTAAACACTAATAATTAATTCATCGTTACATTAACTCAACACGCAAGAAGGTCCAGTCGGTGCGACGCAACGTGAAATTGATAGGAAACCAGCACAACTCTTTGAAAATTCAACGAAACTGTGTGAAATATATTTTGATCACTCAGTCAAAATCCGCCATTTTGTACGAATATGTCACCCTTGGAGTTTGGAATTATGCGCGTGCGTACAAGTCAATATATGGGTTAATAAACGAAAAATGTACCACAAGCATGGCATGAGTCGGCTATTACGTACATAAATGCGAGCTTGTTACTATAATATATAAAACGTGGAATCGAATAATCAATGGCATTTTGGCTTAATCTTTGCTCCCTGAGCCTGCGATGCCCTAACGCAAACTCCATTTCTTGACGACGAAAACAGAAAATTAGGGATTTAAGACACTTAAGAGGATTTAATAGAGGTCAAAGCCAATGCTGACCCTATAATGAAGATATTTGAACCATTTCTAAATACGGATAGTGTTTCACTTTTGAACAATCCAACACAATTTATTCCAGTTCAAGTATTACGTGATACTGTAGCGTCTCAATTCTTAATACTGACAAACACATTGCAATTTTCTGCGGAATCATATTCCGGAAACAACGTTTTGATAAAAGGAGTTCACTCCAGCGATTATAGTTCAGTTCCTTTGCACAACAGTTCAACTGCACTCAGACTTAGTCTCCGGAGATGTTTCGATAGGTATCATCGATACGTTGCCTTTCGATGGAATACAATTGTTATTAGGCAACGATCTTGTGGGTGAAAAAGTGACAGTCAATCCAATAGTCACAAACAAACCATGGTCAACATCAATTTCCGACGTCATTGAACAAGAAATTCCAAATTGATATCCATCGGTCACAAGAGCAATGGTAAAACAACAAGAATTAGAGAATAGTAAAAGAGATGAACTTGATTCATCCTATGATTTGTCCGATACCTTTCTTACAAAGTTATTTGAAAGTGGCCCTAAACAACACAGAATATGAAAAACGATGCGATAAACACAAAAAGCTTGTCAACATTTGATCTCATTCACGAGCAAAATAATGATCCCGAAATAACTATTCTAATTCAACAAGCTTTCGATGAAAGAGAAATTTCAGACCAGGCAATGGGATACTTTATCAAAAACGATATTTTAATGCGGAAATGACGACCACCTGATGTTAGTGTTGATGACGAATGGTCAGTTCGAAACCAAATTGTTATCCCAAAACCTTTCCGTGAAGAAGTCTCACGTTTCGCACACGAAACACCCCTTTCAGGTCATTTGGGGATAAACAAAACCTATGAGAAAATCATACGACATTTTTATTGGCTTGGAATTCTAAAAACCGTGGCAGAATTCTGCAAAACATGCCACACTTGTCAAGTAGCAAGCAAACCAAATCAAGTTATCCCAAAAGCACTGCTAAAACCAATTCCAGCTTTTGAAGAACCATTTAACCGAATTATGATTAATTGCGTCGGACCATTACCTAAAACTAAGCGAGGTGACCGATATTTATTGACAATTATGTGTGTTTCGACACGTTTTCCTGAAGCAATACTACTTCGAAATATCAAGGTTAAAACCATTGTACAAACACTTACAAATTTTTTCACTTTAGCTGGTCTTCCAAAATCTACCCAGTCTGACCATGGTTCAAATTTCATGTCAGGGTTGTTTCAACAAATTATGCACGAACTGCGTATTAAACAATACGACTCGTCAGCCTATCATCCAGAAAGTCAAGGTGCTCTAGAAAGGTTTCACCAAACATTGAAGCAAATGATTAAGACATATTGTTTTGAAACTGAGAAAGATTGGGACGATGGCGTCCATTTCCTTTTGTTCGCTGCTCGTGAGTCAGTTCAGGAATCATTAGGGTTTAGTTTTCCATTTGAGTTAGTTTTTGGTCAAGCGGTTCGGGGACCGCTCAAGCTTTTAAAGGAAAAGTTGCTTGCCGACGACGGTGGTTCATTGATTCTTTTACAGTATGTATCGGGCTGTCGTACCAAATTAACTAAGGCTTGTGAACTGGCACGTAATAACCTTCAAACAACTCAAAATCGCATGAAGCACAGTTACGACAAAAACACCGTATCTCGGAATTTTCAGAACGGATATAAGGTTCTTGCACTTCTCCCGTTTCCTGGAAACCCCTTGCAAGCTTGGTATTTTCGGCCATATGTTATAGAAAAAAGAGAATGATTTAAACTATGTAATCATAACTCCAAATAGACGTCGAAATACTCAGCTTTGCCACGTAAATATGCTTAAAGCATATCACGAAAGAAAGAAAGTAGTACAGCCAGTAAACCTAGTGAGTTCACGTAGAGATAGTCACGATAATGAGGATGAATCTGAACTCTCTAGTTTGTCTAAGACAACAAAATTGGGCAACTCCGACGTTTTACGAAATATGGATTCGAACCATCTCAATGTCAGGATGTTTTAGACATGCACAATTATTCCCTGTCGTTCCTTCCCGAACCAAAATGATTTCCCGCGACGTTGATATTGGCGACGCTTCCCCTATAAAACAACTCGTTTACCGATTGAACCCAACGAAAGCAAAACACCTAGACCAACAGATCCAATACCTCCATGAAAATGATATCATCGAACACAGTCAAAGTAGTTGGAATTCACCCTGTATATTAGTTCCGAAACCAGACGGTAGTTATCGGATGTGTACGGACTATCGTAAAGTAAACAACCTCACGATGTCGGATAATTTTCCTATTCCTCGGATGGATGATTGCGTGGATAAAATTGGAAATACTAAGTCTGTGTCGAAAGTTTCAAATCCCTTTAAGCGAACGTGCCAAAGAGGTTTCAGCATTCGTAACACCACGTGGATTATATCAATACAAAGTGATGCCATTTGGAATGCGGAATTCCCCTGCCACCTTCCAACGCCTTATCAACAGGATAATTTCACAGATCGACGGTTGCGAAGGTTATATTGATGCCATGAGCATTTATAGCGACACATGGGAAGAGCATCTGGAAATATTACGCAAGTTTTGTCAAACGGTTAAGCGAAGCCAAGTTAACCATAAATTTATTCAAAAGTGAATTCGGTTGTGGTCATCTTACATATTTGGGCCAAATCGTTGGCCAGGGCCAAGTCAAACCCATCAACCCCAAAGTCGTAATAGTATATATATATATATATATACTATTACGCTCCTTCACTTCGGTGTTGTTGAGCACTCTGCGGAGTTGTTAATGGGTGACTATTAGCGATAATGCAAAGCTCGCTTCCCTTGTGGTTGTTTGAGCACTCTGGCCCCATTACGCTCTGCGCATGTCTGGATGCGTTGAGTCACCGTGTTGGACCACATGCCTTGGTGAGAGCAAGTTCATGGGGTATAAATACGAGTGTCTTACGTATCTAGACGTGTACCAAGCTGCACTGACGAGGCGTTGAACGCCGAAACATGCATGTCTGCAGATTGTACTATATATATATACAGGGTGTATCAAAAAAAGCGCAATCCTCGACTGAAATGTAAATTGCTAAGCAAATAATAGACGAAAACGTTAAAATTTACATTCATTTTAAAGCGTAGCCATTCAGCTTTCTAACAGTGGGTTGTTTCTCAAATTTGACTTATTGGTTCGCGGGTAATAATACTTTACGTTATTGCGATTGGAGATTAAAAAAATTGAGATGGAATAACAAATCGTTCTTTATGAAAATAACTGATTTTTTTCATTAAAACAAAAAAATATTGCATTTTATTAAATGGATTGTAACAATAAGTATAATTACGGCTTTTCTTCCACTATTTTAAACTCAGTTTGAAACTTCAAATGCGATATAATTTTGGCTTTGACCATCTAAGCTGACTGACATCAACTTGCTATAATTTCTGTTTACATTACATCGCAATTCGATGACACTCTGGCTCAGACACCAGAATGTTTTGACGATTTTTAGCATTCGTTTAGGATTTTCAAACAACCTGGTCTCTTTTAAAGTACTTTTAATTTGTTCTTACATGGTTTTCCAGATGTAGGGACGACAACATTAAAGTTTAAAGAAGAAAATTCTAACATTTAAACCGACTAAACAATAACATAGTAAACTAGCATAATTAAACAGCAACTAAAATGATAGGTTTTACTAAATCTTTTCCTGTGCAATTATTACAAGCATTGGAGACAAGGATAATAGTTTATTTGAAAGAGAAAAGAACAGGCTTTGAAGTAAGCCTAAAAGCGTTTAACTAGAAATAGTATTTCGAAAGTTATTAAGCACAAAAGATGAATTGCGTTTATTTTGATACACCCTGTATACCTTGCTCTTCATGGACAAGATAAACCAGTGAATGTATAAAGAATATGGCCAGAGCAATTGAATCCAATGGACCCAAGTGCAATTGATCTGGACTATATGGAACTGGATGGACACATGTTAGTTATATTGTTTCTGAACTATGCGAGTATTTGCACCCACTAATTGCCGAAGGAGATATCTTAGAGGTCTATGTTCAGCATATCAAGTATAGGGTTGACGTTTTTAAAATAGGATTTTATCCAAAAATTTCATAAAGTAATGTGGTGAGTGGGAGACTCAAGTGGTAAAGAAGAGCATGAGTGTATGTTGACAGATGTTTGTGATATAATAGCAACTGACTAGGTTTAGCAACTTATAGCAAGTTATAGAAATGCTGTTATTTCAATTTGCTAACTTTTTAGATTTTTTGTCAGCATTTTTAAACAAAAACTAGGTTAATCACAAGTGGGTGCAATTAAAACAATGTCTGCCATGCACACTCATGCAATTAAGTACATAATTGTAACATGTGCTGTACACTAAATGAATAAATAAATAGTTTATACATCAACTAGACCAACTTTGTGAGTATTTTTTCATTAAAATTAATGCAACAATAAAACAAAAATATGTCTTTTTATATATACATATTGATCCAAGGTCCCACAATAACTTGCTGCTGATACTTTGTGGTACATTATATCAGAATACAAAAAAAACCTGCATATAATGCATCTATCAATGTTAAGTCCCAGATCTGGGGTATTTGATTATTAATTGCATATAGCTGATTTATATATAGCTGATTTAATATTACTATAATTACATAGTTGATTATTGAAAATTCTCCCCGCTGATTGGTCGCCGTTGAGGCGATTATAGCCCGATAATCACGTAAGCGATTTTCAAAATGGTGGCCGAAACCGTTTTGTCAATTAAATGACGAAGAAATGTGTATTCTTTTATTTTTTCTAAATAATCACCTATATGAAATTATACTAAAACAATTATTCACCTCAGGCTCGGTGATTATCGTGAATAAAAACCCCTCCTTTGGCGAATAATTGTTAATTAATTACAGCAATAAAACACAGTCATGGGAGAAAAATAAAGCATCCATGGGAAATATATAGGGGACACAATAAGAAGGTTGTAATTCAAACCAGTCTATTGCACCACAATTTACACTTAAAGAATACTTTCTGTAAACGATTAAACGCATGTCAAATAACGGATTTCTTTTTAAATACAATCCATTATACTGTAATTTACGATAACAGTATACTTACTGGAAAAAATAACAGTACATCATTATATATGGCGAGCATCACTTCCTGGTGAAATGGCGGACTGTGATTGGCTAAGATAATTTGTTATTAATAAGATATCTGCTTAAAAGAAGGAATACATTGGTATTTTTTTGTTTTCTTCGACCAAATGTGTACCACGCTGCTAATATGAATTTCAAATCATGCATTTCTTGTTTGTTTCAAGTATAAATGCCATATAATAAAATTTTTATTAACCTCGCTTGCTCGGTATTTACATGCAGAGAAATATCGGACCTCGGACTTTTTATACATATCACTCCCTACTGGCTTGGTCTATACAAAAAAAGTCCCAGGTCCGATATTTCTCTGTACAGACCTCGCGTTCGGTTAATAAGAAGTTGTACTTCTTTTCTACGTTACTTTAAATTTGGGCATTTTAATTACCGTTACTGGAAATCGAGTTCTCAATTTTAAGAGAACAGAACTGAACTATTGTGACTTTGATCAAACACTGTGGTGCAACACATGTAAATCAACTTCTGAAGGCTCTGGTCCTAAGTGGGATTGACCCTTTACATTGTTTGTTGAGCTGGATTTGGCGTGATTCTTATGTTCAAGAATATTTAGAATCATTCTTTTGTTCCTATTGTTGTTGACACTTTTGAAGTCCACCCCAATACAGTGCATGGTACTAACACTTGCTGAAGACAACTAATACCACAACTAATTCAACTGCTGCATGTCTGTTGCATCATAAAAGAGCCATAACCTACTGAAGAAATCAGTGCTGTGTCATAGTGTCAAATTGGAAACATGCAGCTTCTCCAAAGCTTTTTGTTGTAGTAGTTGAATCAATGTTACTCAGCATACGCAAATTCATGTTTCATATTTTCATTTGATTTATTAGATATCGACGAATGTGCTCGTGGTTACTGTGATCCAAATGCAGACTGTGTAAACAGTGTGGGATCATTTTATTGCACTTGCAGATCTGGTTTTACTGGAAATGGACGCAACTGCTCAGGTAATGAAATAACATGTGATACGATGTTCTGTAGAATTAGATAATTATCATGAGATAGCTATTTGACTATCTGACAAACTAAATTTCTACAAACCGGCAAACAAAGTTCACCAACTTGTCCTGGAGTGTTTTAGGTGCGACGAAATTTGTAGAATTCCAGTCCGGTGCAGTTTTTTTTCCATTAACTACTCATTCCCATAGATATCTTATATACACTAGATAGCGCATCTCTTTTATTAAAATTGAAGCCAAGAATGTTCCAGCGGTTACCCCCATTTGAAAAGATGGCGGCCTTATTGGTCGTTCCCACTTGCAAATAAACGCTTAAAAACAACAATAACTTTCATCATTTGAATAGTTTAAAAACGTATTTGGCATAGGGTTAACTTAGTGTTTAAGTTCCCTGTTTAAGAAATAGAAAACACACGAATCTTCTCATTTAATGGGAACGACCTGAGACTGCAATCACGGCTTCAATTTTTGAATTGCAGAATAATTAGATGCACTATCTAGTATATATAAGATATCTATGCTCATTCCCCACTATATATACTGCTTTACTAAAATCTTTATAGAAAATTTCTAAAATTTATATAGATAGAAAACAAAAATTTGTAATGCAAAAACATGTTCTCGATTTGTAATCCGAAAATATGTTGTCATGCTTTTTTTTTAAAATGATATTTCATAATTATAGTTTTTAGTTTGCTATAAGCATAGAAACAATTAGCCTATCTCACGACGGCCAAATTCGCCATTTTTGGGGTACTTTTTTAAAACTTGACGACATGAAAAATCCAAGCGATGTGAAAACATTTTTTCAAATATTTAACTGTAAATTAACTTATAATGATTATACTCACAATTATAGTTAAACAAATCCCTTATTCACTGCGTACAATCTCAGATTTGGAAAAGATAGTAACTCAAAAATGGCGGCGTGAGAAAAGCTAATTGTGAGTCATCGTGTTTGTTTTCAAACTACAAAGAGTAACATGGTGCCAAATTCGCATACGCGCTTAGAAATATCAGCAAACTATATGTGTTACCAGACCCAACGGAATTTTAAAGAAAAAAGACCAAAATAAATTAACACTCCTATACATGTACATACCTGTAGATTTTATTTTTGTGGAGGTAGCCAATCTTTAAATGGAGCTAGACTATGCCACATTCTCGTACCCAGAGCCCGCCTTATACACACGATCAACAGGGCATGACAAGGACGCGGTGTACGAGAATGGGTTTGCCTCAACCGTCAACTGCAGATCAAAATTTAGTCTCTGAACGAGAACAAAATGCCAAGTGTGTCAATGTCATGTTTATGCGCATATTCTGGGTATTTCAGACTTATTTAATACAGCGGAATATAGAAGTGCATCCTGAGAGTTCTTGCAGTTATTCATGCAGTTATTCCAGTTAGTCAGTAACTCCTGGTTTAGATAACAAGCTCCAAATGATTTTTGGAGTTAGCAACACAGCAAGTAACTTCAACCTTGCATGTATGTACCTAGCGGCTATAGGCTGACTCGCCTCGCTATACACATACTTTTTGGAGTTAGGCAGTAACTCAAGGCTTAGTTACCTTGTTTTTTCATGATTTTTGGAGTTATACGTAGCTCCAATTGATTATTGGAGTTAGCCAGTAACTCCAGGCTTAGATGCCTAGCTCCTAAATTATTTTTGCAGTTGTATACTTAGCTCCAAATGATTTTTGGAGTTAGCCAGTAACTCTAGAATTCATATTTCAACTCTTGAATTACACAAGTTACTCAAGTGTATATTTTGGTTTGGAGTTAGCCCTTTAGAGCTTGGAGGTAGTGTCGCTCCATAACTTCCTACTTTCTACAGGCATGCCGAGTGCTAAATTGTTTCAATATTTCAAACTGTATTTCCGCTCGAAGCTCTCGCGTAAAGTTTAGATATTCTGAAATACCGAAATAAAAGATGCAAATCTATAGATACAAACTTGAAAATAACACTCTAAATAGTGTCTTGGATTGTGATTCGAACGTCGTCGTACATATTTGTTTACATTGTTCAAAGTGTATTTCTATATAGGTATGACTAGTTTACATTGTTCGAGTACGGCAAGTTTATAACTTATGGCTATTTTACATTGTTCGAGTATATAGTACCTTTCAAGCGGAATTTTTTGGTGGTATTTTCGTATATCTACTACAAATACTCGCGAAGTTCTTTATATTAATAACGTCGGAAATCTCATGGCCGGACGGCATTGAATTTATATGATGAATTACAAATTTATCGCAACAGTTCGGAAACTTTCGTAGATGCGCGGGATTTAACCTAACCAAAGAGCCTGTTCGCAGGAGAAGTGAACCGTCCATGCACTGCATACATACATGTCCCTAAACCTCTGCCGACAACATATGGCGACTACTGTTCCAGTAGACGCCAAAAATATATAATTCATGAGGACTTTACAAAGGTAATTACTACCCTGTTGGTGCATTTTACATGTGATAAACAATCATGTTAATTTGCATAATCTTTTCTTTACTTACCCGGCTTGAACAACGTTGATTTTCAAAATTACCTCGCCAATGAACTCGTAAGATGGATAGTTTTTAAAACACTCGTAGTCGTGCTTTATCAGATAGAGGACACTCCTGCTTGTGTTTTAACTAGTAGATAGACCGCTTTTACTAGCCTATATATACTTTTGCATTTCAAGAAATATATATTTAGCACTCAACTAACATTACAATAGCACCATGTAAGATAAGTAACTTATTTGTTGTTCTTTTTAGAAACCTGTGAAGATGAAATTGTATTCTACTCTACATCATCAGAGATTATATCAAATTCCTCAGTCAGCATTCCTACTGCAGATAATAATATATTAGGATATGACAAATACAACCGAAGATTGTTGTATTATGATGATACGCAGAACCTATACAGTGTTGGTTTGAATGGTTTGAATTCGACAGTTCTTATCAATAAAGCAAATATTGCAAAGTTTGCATATGATGGTGAACGTGGTGTTCTATACTACCAAAATAGTAGAACATTAAAAATCAACTCAGTCAATATTAGCAGTGGAGAAGATGTTGCGGTTCAAGCTTTGGATTCCCTTTCTGGTATAAAAGGCATGGAGATGGACATAAAAAATCGGTAATTGTCTTCAATTTGTATATTATAAACTTATTTATATGTACACTTGAATGTCTGTAATAGACTCCAAAGTTTAAGTGGGCATGTGCTTCAGCTCTTTATAGTTGTATGTGATTTGAATAATACCGGGGCGGGAGTTGAGACACTGTCTATAAACGCACTCGTGGAATATGTATTCTCAGTTTCACGCTGCAATGTAGCAATCACTTTTATGGAACAAAACAATCAGCATTTTATGAGACTGCAAGCAGGATATTGTACAAAATACATAAACGTAAACAATTATAACCCACTCTGCGCATCAGATTTCGCAATGATTTTGCAATTTGTTGTTGTTTTTTTATTAACTCCCAGAGACTGAGATTGACTGTCTGTTGCGGGACTATATTATTGAGGATGCGAAAAAAATCAATCGGCAGGAATCGAACCTGCGGCCCTGCGATTCCGGTGCAGCGTCTAACCAACTGAGGTAGACATATTATAGATGTGAACTTGTGATTGGAGCTCGACCGGGGCCCCGGCCCCGGCCAAAATTGGCACCCCCGGCCCCGGACCGGCCCCGGCCAAAATTCTGGAAATTTGGCCGGGGATTTCAAGCTCAAATTTGTCAAATTCTTTCTATTATTATCTTATAATTGTCAAGATTCAGGGAACCTTAGCAAAACTAAAAACTAGTAAAAACGTAGTAAAAACGTAGTAAAAACGTAGTAAAAACTAAGTAAAAGTTAAAACAGTTTAAAAAAATCGACAAAATTATATCGAAAGCAACGAACAGAAAAGATACGTACCATTTATTAGTGATTGGCAATACTATCGAAAAAGTATCGAAATCATCGATACTTACAAAAGTATCGATACTTTCGATACTCGCAAAAAGTATCGGTAATGCTTCATGAAGGCAACAGACTGAAGGCCCCTGAAGGCAAAAAATGTTGACATGATGCTGTTCTTAAACAAAAACATGTAGCTAATTAGCAATATATTTGAGGAAAACATTGTTGTTTTGATTTAAAATCATAATTGCAAATGTTATGTTCGATTAATTGGCAGGTACTCCAGTTAGAGTATTCTTTGACTTGTTTTAAACATTAATGTTCGTGTTTTAAAAGTTATTTTAATAAATGGAAAAAATTGAGTATCGGTATCGATTTTGGTATCGGTATCGACCAAAATTCATGGTATCGGACTGGTATCGTATCGAAACCAAAAAGCTGGTATCGCCCATCACTACCATTTATTCTCGTAAAATGTTTCCAATATGGCTGACGATAGCAATAAACCGCTGTCCAGTAAATTCCACTGGCCTTTCCAAATCCCGCTTAAACAACATCGCTCAACATCACATAATATCAATGTTCGACCCAATCTCGTACTCAGAGCAATGCCTGTGCGCGGGCTAGGATGGCATTGGCTCTGGGGAAATTGAATTTTTCTTGTGCTGTGATTGGTTTAACGTTTATCAATCGTGCATGCCGACAAAGAACCGGAACCCCTAAATTTAGGGGTTCCGGTTGTCAATTTCCCCAGAGCCAATGCCATCCTAGCCCGCGCACAGGCATTGCTCTGGGTACGAGATTGTGTTCGACCAGTCCCCGGCCCCGGCCCCGGCCAAAATCATGCATCCCCGGCCCGGCCCCGGCCAAAATCATGCCCCCGGTCGACCACTGGGCCTCGACGACTGTCCTCTGTAGCTCAGTTGGTTAGAGCGCTGCCCCAGAATCACAGGGCCGCAGGTTCGATCCCTGTCAGGGACCTGTAGTGGCGTTTTTCGCAGCTGTTCCTGGTTAGATCTAATAAATGTACATAAATTTCCACTCGATAATTTCCATCTACAAGACCTTCAACTGCATATTAGTGAAAGCTTTGATGTGTTTCTCAGCATAATATTTGAAAGAACTGTTTTTTAATCTTGAGGGTTTTTTTTACCAACGTTCAGCTGACGTTTGTTGGATCTATTGTATATTGGTAAATTACGTAAGAAATGTTGCATCTCAACTTTTGCCATCAGTTAATGAAATTAGCCATTTTAATCCTTTAAGTACATGCAATGCGCCCAACTGCGTCCTACTTAATTATTTTACTCTGTCTAACGCTAGATTACTTTACTCGTCAGGGGGAGAGTGCTGCCACTCAATGGGTTAATTACAAAGAAACCGATTTTTTTAAAACTGGGTTTTGACGGTTGGGTTTGTAGTATATCTTCTGCAATTTGAATATTGTAATCAAATTACCGACTCTGGTTTCCGCCAATTTTGCATAAGTTAATAGTTTATTGAAATATTTAGATTTGATTACTTTATTTTGACATTTTTATAGGTACCTAGTAATTGCAAAGTCATCGGATCCTCCTATTGTTAGATTTGATATTACATCACTTGCAACCCAAGATATAAACTTTGATGGCTCCGCTCAGACATTGTCTGTTGATCAAGATAATGAGGTCGTATACTGGGACAATTTTATCGTTTCTACAGGAACATATAATCTTACAAGATCATCTTACACTGGACAAACAGTGCCTCTTAATATCAGTTATGACGCAGAAATTGATCTGGCGCAAGACTACATGCATCTGTATGTGTTGGACAAGGAAAATAATAGAATTGACAAATATAACAAACGCACATGGGTAAAGATAAATGTTTTCAATATTAATGCTGGGTCACGAAAATTAATCGTAGCATTTGGTGAGTACCTGCTGTTGCATTTACTGTACTAAAATATGCTTGTATTTGAGTGACTTTGAATACTGATGGGACAAGGTTGCTCTGTGTGTCGCCTACATTGGTATTTGTGGGCCTGTTGATCAACACATTGAGGAATAACAAACACTTCATGCCCAGTACCTGCGCATCACCACTTTAGGAAATACATATCACAATAAGAATCAAGAAACTTTTTCTGACCATGCAGGTATCTTAACTGTGGTATTGCGAAGGTTTTCATTCTTCTCTTGTCTTTTCAGATTACGATGAATGTTGTGTGGGAACATACTGCCCCGATATGGTCAACATATCCAAGTGTTTAAACACGCCTAGTAGCTTTGTATGCATGTGCTATGAAGGATATTTTCTTAATGGAACCATCTGTCAAGGTAAAAACTTCAAAACACAGCACAGTAGAGTTCTTAAAGTTCATTAACTATAGACAGCATTCTGCAGAGACACTCAAATCCTCTGCCATTCAAAGTCAAGTAACAGCCTGAAGTACACACTTAAAAACGCACAAGTTGTAACAAATCTGAAGCAGACTTGTAGCAATGCTGTTCCAACAACTTGTCAACAGGATGTGTTCGCACTGCTTGTTCCCAGCTTGTTGACAAGTTGCCAACGACTTGTTGACAACTTGCTGCAAGGTTGTTGAGCTCAACAGACTTCTTACGAGTTGTTCCAACAACTTGTTATCGTCCTGCAATTCAACAATTTGTCAACCAGTTGTGAGTGACAACCTTGTAGCAACTTAATAAAATGTTCCCTGTTGTGAGACAGAGCCTAAATAAACTGAAAATAACTGCTAGGTGCAATTTTATCTTAGTTTGAAGCTGCAAATTTACAACAGTGAATTTAAAACATCTACTTTGTATACAGGGAGGCCAAGCGTTGATCTGTGTTTTAATTGAATTATAACACTACATTACACTAATATGTCATATAATAATAATACTCCTATAGTCGAACATGTAATAACAACATATAAGTTGATTTGTATCTGTATGTTTTTCAGTTTATTTAAGATCTATTATTAGCTTATATAAAAGCATCGCCTTTCGAACCTGACAGCCCGTTCGCAGGATACACGCGTTATTTCGCACTGAAATAAGAAGCGAGACAAGGGATGACATTACAACACGGCGATGTTTTATTTTGAAGCCGTATGTGCTTGTTAAAACGAATTTTAGCTTGAAATTCGGCTACATGATATGTCTAAGGCTAAAGTACATAGCCATTGAAAAATTTTGTGAAATAAAAGCCCTAGAGTCTTATAAATAGCTATAGTTTTTAATAGCGACGTTTCGTAGCATGAACGCCCTGACTTGACTGGACCTAATGTAGTTCATTTTAAATTTTAAACATTGAAACCGTTACGGTCGACACAAATTGGCTTCTCACCTCGAGTTTGCTTTCTTGTTTATATCATTGATTCCTAAAGGTTGACGGCGTTTATTTGACACGACACTCATTGCATAATTATCGATCCACTCAAGTCGGGGCGTTCATAATACGATAAACTTTAAGAGTTTCATCCCTTGTCACGTATTTATATGTTCCCACCTACTATTTCAAATCCCGCGCGTCTCCCACGCGCGTATCCTGCGAACGGGCTGTCAGGTTCGAAAGGCGGTGCTTTTATATAAGCTAATAATAGATCTTAAATAAATAAAAAAACATACAAATACAAATCAACTTATATGTTGTTATTATATGTTCGACTATAGGAGTATTATTATTATTATATGGCATATTAGTGTAATGTAGTGAAATAATTTAATTAAAACACAGATCAACGCTTGGGCCCCCTGTGCTTTGCATATAAATTATGTGAGAGAAAAAGAATCCAAATTGGAAAAATTGCAATTATTTTCCAAATCGGTTCTGTAAATTATGAAACTATTACATTTTTTGTGTAGATATTATTGACTGTGATGATGACCCTCCGTGTCACGTGAATGCCACATGTAATGATATCCCTGGATCATATGAATGCAACTGTTCGGAAGGTCTCACTGGCAATGGCACATATTGTGAAGGTATAGACCTTTTTTTATAAATATACCTTTTTCAAGTCACATTTAAAAGGATGTGAAGTTTTATCCCTCAATACACCATTATGTTTGCAATATTATTAAACATTTGGTAATCTTACTGTTTGTGTGTGTTGGTGATATATACTCAGGTGAATATGATGTTTGTGATATTACTTTGGGTGTGCATCCACACCGGGCAAGCTGAAAGTTTACTGACCACGGTGGGAATCGAATCCACGAACTTTGGGATACTAGTCCAATATTCTACCGATTTGCCCTCCTAGCTCAGTTCGTAGAGCATTGGACTACAGTAGTATCCCAAACGTCGCGGGTTCGATTCCCACCGTGGTCAAGCAAACTTTTCAGCTTGCCCGCTGTGGATGCACACTCAGATTAACATCACAGATATTTGATAATCTTGATCTTATTTTGAAATTATTAATACGCTACCATAAGTATGATTCCTTACGATTATGTGAGAATTTTGTGTGAAGTTTTGTGAGAAACGTTCTTCAACCTTGTTGCTGAGGACAATTTTCAACAGGTTGTCGTTTTTTAAACTAAACTAAACTAACTTGGTTTCTACTAGATAGTTTTCCATGAATTGGTGCTTTTGGACGACATCAATGTCAAAAAATCTCTTTCAACACAGTCTTATTGTTACTAAAAAATCTAAAACCTTAGTTAAACAAACAATATGGCGGATTACTGACGAGGCTGTGATAACAGCGAAATTAATATAGAACGCCATGCGATTTTTTAGTAAGAATAAGACTGTGTTGAAAGAGATATATAGACATTGATGTCGTCCAAAAGCACAAATTTCCTTGCTTCAACTAAGAGACGTTCATATAGCTCTCCATGAATAAACTGATTTTTCTTTCTTGTTCCAGTGAAGAGCATGCCCTGTAGTGAAGTACAATTCGTATAAAGGTGGTTTGAAATAAGCAGCCATAAAACGTTTTCTTGAGATTTTCGTATTCTAATTTCTCGGATTCACATTTATTCAAGAGACTATCATATAAATATATCAACCTTTATGATGAACATGAGTGCTTTTTTCTTTCGTTTTTTAAGATACCGTAGAAATATCTGAATAGGTATAGTAACCCTCTCTCTCCTCCGCAGAGGCTTATATGAAGTTTCTAGTGACAGAAAAGTGAGCGCGCAAGGAGTGATGGGAAGAGCGAAGTAAAAGAAGCCTCTGCTAGTTAATACAATCAAAATGGCGTCGTATGTAATCGTTTGGAGTTCGGTTCGATATCAACTTTCGAGGGTTAAAACATGTTTTCCACTTTCCTTTTCAGGCGTACTTGACTCTCCTGGAGTGAATCCAATATCAATATCTTCTTCTGTCCATTTGCACCGAAAAATATTGAGAAATTACAAATGAATTTAAATGGATATGAGCTATCTAATTATAAATATCCTCTAAATTGCAACATTTCTTTATAAAAATGACTCTACTGAACTTCGACACTCAGATTATGGTCGAAGATTTATTTCAATTTCTTCCACATTTCCGTCAATTTCGAGTTTAAAAAAGATCAAACAACTGGTTTGGTTCAAAAACCATACTTCGTTGCATTATGTGGCAGAGCCTTCTCCGCTTCATTTCAATCTTCCCATCACACCGCGCGCGCTCGCTTTTATTCAGGAAACTTCATGTAAGTTATTTGTAAATACTTACGGAGGCTCTGCAGAGGAGAGAGTAGTAACCCTCATGCCCTTTGTATATTTGCCAGTTCGTAGAAACAGACTTTAACTAAGGCGCGGTGGTACAAATTCTACAGTTAAATTTGGGTGCTTTCTTAATTTGCTAAGACATTGATGAATGTATGGTTGGAGGTTTCTGTCATGACAATGCGACATGTAACAATACTTATGGATCATACAGTTGTGAATGTTACGAAGGTTTCACTGGCGATGGCAAGAACTGCACAGGTAATATTAGAACATTTTAATTTGAAAAAGGTCTCTAAATATCATAACTAAGGCCCTTTTTCCCACTTGTTAAATTAAACATCCTGGGATTTGTAATCCCAAACAATCACAATATATGCTTTCATTAACGTACAATGCCAGTAATTCGGTTGTGTTCTTCCAGGTTGTAAGTAATTTATCTCGTTTTTTTTAAAGAAACTTTGCATGCAGTGAATGGATTCCTTGTAGATTGCAAATATGTAATTGATTCGTATTGATAAATTTGAGTCTTCAGTGGCTGTGCAGTTGCAGTTATTCTGCGAATCGTACCCGTAAATTATGATACTACCAAAAATACATGCTGACGCGCTCAGATTATTAATATTTTTTTTAATATTTTATTTTCATTTCCTTGTGTTAGATATCATTGAATGTGATGATGAGCCTCCTCCGTGTCACGTGAATGCCACATGTAATGATATTCCTGGATCATATGAATGCAACTGTTTAGACGGTTTCACTGGCAATGGTACCTATTGCGATGGTATGGACGTTTTGATTATAGTAACTTTCTATTCATTCCTAGTAAATAATTTGTACTGAAAATACATGCATGCAGAAACGCCTTGCTGACAAAACCATTGTATTTTCCGAACATGAAGTATTTAAAGTAGTTGTCATGGTAACACGATAATTTTGTTAAGAATATTTTTACAAATGAAAAACGTCAAAAATCATCTAAAAATATCACTTTTAATTACAAAATTATCAATTCCCCAAACATATATATGTTAGGTATGTTATTCTACGTAATATAAGCTTCAATTTAAGGTAAAATTCAACCTCAAACGCTTCGCAAAACGTTTTAAAATGTTCCTTATTATAAATGTTCCCTGCCGTTATCGTCGACTGGTTATCGTTAAACTTTGAGTTTGAAATTATCAAATGATTTCAAATTCTCGCATTCAAACAACTTTGCTTTCTTTTTTATTTAAAAATTTTAGTATAATAAAAAGGGCAATCAATAGAGAAACACTGAAATTATATGCTGTCTTTTTCATTTAAAATATACGTAACGATCAGCTTTTAAAGCTATTATTATAGCGAACATATATAGAGCGAACAATGCATCAATATTTAAAACGAACCTACCTTCGTTAACGTCGGCGACTTTACTCCCTTCTTTTATAGCAATTCTTTCGTCTTTATTTTCTTAGAAAGCTTTTGAAATTCGCAAAATTTTGCAAGAAATCGTCGAATCAAGAAATGTTTGCTATTTCGCTGTCGTCATGCAGTTTTCGCTATTCATCCAATCAGTTTTCGCTATTCATGACAGTCTACCATATTTTTGAGATCAGTGAGCATGACCAACACCCCAACACCGTTGGACACCCACACCCGCGATCATTGATGAACTTTAGACTTCGCTAATGCTTTCGTTTCCCCGGGTGTAAATAACCGGGCGGAATTAGTACCCTCGCCCCGGGCTTACGCCCGGAACGGCGCCGTTGGCTCGGCGATTACGAAATATTTTTATGAAAATAGAATATTCCTCCCAAACCTTTTCATTTTTTCATTGTAATTGGCGTGAACGTTGTAATTGGCGTGAACTGTCATGTAGGACATTTATTTATTTTACAAACGTGTATGCAGAAGAGTTATGGCATGTTCATAGTTCCCTGTTTCCCTAAAATTTAATTGTCACTGCATTCATTTACTTAAAACCACAGTATGAGGGAAAACGTGTCCGATATTAAACCTTGTCGCTGTGAACAATGAACTTCATTTTTTTAAATGATTTGTCATGACTAAATATTACTGGATTTGTAGCAAGATCTTTTCTCGTTGCATGTCGAAGCTCAAACCATTAGCGCGCTAGGAAGTGCACCGTACTTCCGACGGACGTTTCTCAGTAAAATATGGACTAGATTCCAGTTAATTTCATTTCACGATCAAATCCAAGATGGCGGCCAATGTGAAACTTAAGTATTTACCCCCTAGGTCACTCTTTTCAGTCAGATATGTCAAGCGTCAAGCAAGATATGCAAAAAAACTGTAAAAAGTATTTTTTCAAAAGTTGTTTCAAATGAGAAAAGCTAATTTTTACCCCCAATCTCCTTTAGTGAATATTAGAAAATTAAACCAACCCTTTACATAGTAGAACCGTATATGGATAATGCTAGGTTGTGCTCATCTTACTAGATGTTGACGAGTGCGAACCAAGTCGTTGTCATGACAATGCTACATGTAATAATACTATTGGATCGTTCATTTGCCGTTGTATTGAGAACTTCAGAGGCAATGGTTTTGAATGTGAAGGTAAGAATCTCTTTCCTTATGCTGGATTATAATTAAGTCATCTATTGATTACACTTCTAAACCTGCTTTTTGGTTGAGTGAAATAAGTCATGAAAAGAAAGGAAATATTTACCTTCTGAGCAAGCTGCAATAACAAATGAGGAAGAAATTTCTTCTCAAATTTCATTTGTGTTTCTTTGAATGTTATTTGTTTTTCTATGATTAAAAACTTGTTCCATTGCTTGTGCTTACACTGTATTACATTAAGGGAGGTTACCAGCATACCAATGTACTTGGTGGTAGTGTCTTCGTATACCTAAATGTTAATCTTGGGAAATGTAGCATGCTTATTTTATACTGTGTCTCAGCTTACTTCAACAATAAAATACTGCATACCAAAAGTAAAATGGTCTAAACGTTTAGTCCTTTCTCAAGATGGTGCACATGGTACTCCAAGATACATGTAGTTATTCATTTTTCTCATCTTTAAATCATTTTTTTTTAAAATACATCATTGAGTCTCGCCGCCTATACTAACGTTGCCCTCAATAGTACGTTAGTCATGTGTGTGGTTGTTACTGCATACTAGTGTCGAGAGAATAGTTAGGCTATATTGTTTTATATTCTTGCCTGTAGACAATTTTTACACGTAAATTCATGAAGTTTCATTTTTTTATAGAGTTCATTAACTGTACAGATTACAACGGATGTGATGAAAATGCGGTGTGCAACAACATTACTGGGACCCCTGTGTGCACATGTAATGAGGGTTTTGTAGGGAATGGAAGTGTTTGTGAAGGTATTTATCTATCCACAGTAGAGCTGTGCGGTTAACCGAAAAATTCGGTTCTTCCGGTACTTTTTTTAGCACCGAAAAATTATACTCAAAGAACCGGTAGTTTAAAATAAATATTTCATGTCCATAAATAAATTCCAATTGTTCTTTTGAAATATTCAGAAATTTATACAAACTTACAAAATTTAAGGCATATAAATTCATCTATTTAGTAAAAATGCTCAAAACATACATAAATGAGTTCATACATTTCTACTGTTCTTCTTTTTCGAAAATAACCGAAACCGAACCGAACCGAGGTTTTTCTGTTCCAAAAAACCGGAACCGAGATAAAATTTTTGGAACCGCACAGCTCTAGTGCACAGTATTTTGATTCTTATTATGTGTACATTTATATCTCCCTTTTTATTACTCATATATTTTGGCTTGTTTACACTGCCAAAACGTCTAGAGAAGTGCTGTAGTCGGTATGTTAAATTTTACAATATTCAGCTCGTGGAAAATGAGAAAGCATTGATATTTTGGCAACATTACAAAGTTTTGATGTATTCTCCATTGTTTCCTTGAAGCATTGTTGCAAAAAGAAAATATGTTATGTCATATCTTCAGTATGATTTTTTGTAAGGAAACAATATTTCCTGGTTTTCTCAACTTGTTGAAACATGACAATTTTTCGAAAAACTGTTTCCTACGTTGCCCGGGGTTGATTTCTACAGTTTTACTGCTCGTAAAATATTACTGCCAGGTTTGTCTTGTAAGTTTGTGCAGCAAACATTTCTCAATCGTTATTGCAGATGAAAATGAATGTAATGCGACCATGTATCCCTGTCATGAAGATGCATTTTGTAACAACACAATTGGGTCATTTGAGTGCGTTTGTAAAGATGGTTTTGAAGGAAATGAGACACACTGTCAAGGTATAGCCGATGAATCTATCACTATCTAAACGAATGCAGGTTTGTGGAAGGTATTGTCCGTGCATGCTTTAAAGGTTATATCTTTCAAGAAAAGATCGTCTTTCCACATGTTTCAAACCATAGCACTCCCTTAAATATTACCATTACACCAATGGCATGTCGCTTCGGTTGGTCACAATTCAAAAGAAATTAAGAGAAATATTTCAACGACCAAATATTTCTCTGTAAGTAGAAATTCAGCTTAAGTTTATTATAGGCTTTTATATTCCTGATGTGACATTTCAAAGGCAAAACTCAAAACAGCAAAACGCTATCACGCAAAGCACAATGGACATGCATGCATACAGTATGTAACTAATGGTCCGACACTCGCTATAGTTATGGTTGCCATACCCCACAAGCCTTTTTGGTATCGATTTTATCTGTTCGTCTTACGCAATTCAAGATCAAAATTCTATTGGAATTTAAACTTTTTAACGATGTTTGTTGGGCATGCTCAGTGCCTATGCAACGTAATTTCACCGAACGTTTTCTTGATTGCATTGCAAAGATAATTTAAAATGACTATGTAACCTCTTTGGTAGAATTTTTGTAGCTCTCTTCTTTCTTGAGATATTCAACTTTGTTTGTTATGCAAATATCACCCTTATGACATCACACTGCATAATGACATTCTTAATAAGCGTCATTAGTTTCAACAGTAGTCAAAAAATTCTGCATACAAATACGGAAGCATAATCAATAAACTTGGTTTATGCACATACAAGTGCTATTTTAGATACTTTTTATCGTTATGCCACAAAATAAACATTCTTTTAAAAACTCATTATGCATTGTGACGTCATAAGGGTGATATTTGCATATCAAACAAAGTTGAATATCTCAAGAAAGAAGAGAGCTACAAAAATTCTACCAAAGAGGTTACATAGTCATTTTAAATTATCTTTGCAATGTAATCAAGAAAACGTTCAGTGAAATTTCGTTGCATATAGGCACTTTCAGAAATTCAATTCACTTCATTAGCACGCTTGTTGTGTTTTTCGCGCATCGAGGTCAACATTTTGCGGGTTTCAGAGGACAACCAGAACTGAATCAGCCGTATGTGATTTAACGTGCAATGAAATATTTTAGATATCGATGAGTGCGAACCTGCTATGCATGACTGTGATGACAATGCAACATGTACAAATACAAGAGGAGGTTACAACTGTAGCTGTGATAACGGTTTCAGTGGCAATGGATCTGTTTGTGAAGGTGAAGTACAGTTGTCTTTTTTAAATTGATTTACAAACTTTGTATTACAAATCTAAGACCAAATAATCAAATTTAGTAATTATTTTCGGAAAATGGTTCGTTTTAGCTTGAAAACTTTGTAGATGGTAGTAATGATGAATCTGTTATGATTCTTCATGAGTTTCAAATCCACGTTAAATTTCATGCCAAGAGCTTCCAATTTCCGACCACTAGTCATACCTTTAACAGCTTAATTTTTTTATGTGCAACTTTCATGTTGACAAAGGTTGCGTGCGTAAATTATGTGTATTTGTGTGGTATGGTATGATGGGTTTGAACATCAAAGCATATGTCTTTGACCACAAGGTGGGAGTGGCAGGTTTTCAACGTTTCCCTCGTCTGCACTCTAGTGCAGAAGAGCTATTGCCATAGCCTGGCGTCCGTGTCCGCGTCCTTATCATCAGGTTAGGATGCCACTTTCAGTTTAATATTCTATTCATATGTTTACCACTCGTTGCAACATATGATGTAACAGGTGAGGGAAAGGGGCGGATTGTCGAACAAGACTTCAAAATCATAAGGTCATTAGGTCAGCGTTAAGGTGCTAAATAGTTGACATTATAATTATGGCTTTATGCTCATGATCAGTGCCCTAGCAAGCTCGATAAAGCCTAGTTTCCACTTGGTCGTTAGTTGTCGCTGGCACGACAAGTGGCTGATGTAATAGAGTGTCAACAAAACTTGATGAAACTCGACCGATTTGCATATAACACACAAGAAGACTATTGATATTAGACTATTTCACATCTACCGCTTGTCGTGCCAGCGACAACTAACGACCAAATGGAAACTAGGCTTAATTGGGGGGGGGGCTCATATTCATATATTCGTGTTATTAATTTCTTTTGAAATCGATTGTTTTGATGGTCTGTGAACACGAATATATGAATATGAGCCGCCCCCCCCCAATTATCGAGGTTGCTACGGCACTGATGCTAGAGGATATGCTCAATCGCGTCCTTCATATGTGGCGTAACTTCATATTTCAAGTCCGACTATATAAGGACTGGACTAGATTTCAAGTCCGCGCGATTTTATCAAAGTGGCAATTTGATACCCGGCTAAAAATGCGAGGAAATCTAGTCCGGTCCGAATACGAGGGTTTGAAATTGGCTCTCATACAAATATATCACTACTTAAAGTGAGGTAAATTAATTTTGATCCTGTCCAAAGACTGAATTAATTTTGATCTAGTTCTAGGACCGGATCAATATACTTCACCAGGTATCTAGTATTATCATGTGAGCAAAATAATGCAATATGGTTTGAGAGATAGCATTGTCCCACATATGGATAAACATACGTAATATTAAGCTGGAAAT
>CACRXK020005247.1:0-19369 GCA_902702795.2 Paramuricea clavata
TTAGGTCGTAGGGGGTCCCCGTTGACTGATACACTAAAGAAGATAAACCGCTACATAGGTTCAAGAACATGAAACAAACATGATAAATATCTACCTTTTATAATGCTCATAATTTATTTATTCGAGCACTCTCTTTGTGTCGCATGAGTCAACATGAATAAACAGGTATATCACGGGTCGCTGTCCCTGAACTTTGAACATCGTACGATGACATGCGCAGTTTACTCCATTATAAATTCATAGAGATTATTAAACGATCTTTATTTTGTGTGTGTGTGTGTGTATTTCTTCCTTTTAAGTGCCCATCCAGGATCACAAGGCCTGGACAAATCGCAAGATTTGAGCTCACGAGTGGAAGGAATACAATCGTAAGTTAAACAGCGATATATACTTCGTGAAACAAACACGTAAAAATATCTACCTATATATATATATATATATATATATATATATATATATATATATATATATATATATATATATATATATATATATATATATATATATATATATATATATATATATATATATATATTTCAATGTGCAATCAAAAGAGACAATGCAAATGCAATGCCAAAATTTCAACTTGGCGCTGCAAATTAAATCCCGTGCCAAATGTTAAATTTGTCAATGCAAATGCAGTGCCAAAATTTCAACTTGGCGGTGCAAATTAAATGCAGTGCCAAATGTTCAACTTGGCGCTGCAAATGCAGTGCCAAATTTTCAAATTGTCAATTTGGCGCTGCAAATGCAGCGCCAAGTTGAAGTGAGAAATATAAATGCTTAGTAGTTGCGATATCCCTTTTGTCATCGCTTTTATTCGGGTTGCAAAATAAGTATTATAATTTAACAAATATAAAACATTTTCTATGTTGATATACATTTATATCAACACGAGTGGAATTGGGAAAACGAGAAATTGTATGGAAACACGACGCCCGAAGGGCGGATGTTTTCATACAATTTCGAGTGGTCGGCACTAGATCATAGACAAGATACGCACATATCTGAAACTGCAATACATACGAGTCAGC
This sequence comes from Paramuricea clavata, assembly GCA_902702795.2. Taxonomy (NCBI): domain Eukaryota; kingdom Metazoa; phylum Cnidaria; class Anthozoa; order Malacalcyonacea; family Plexauridae; genus Paramuricea; species Paramuricea clavata. The sequence goes on from CACRXK020005247.1 coordinate 1,035, forward strand.
GGTATTTCAAGTGCAGTAAACTTTATATAAACGCAATAAAGACATCATTACATTTACAAATGATGCATTACAAATAAACAAATCATTACAAATGGAGATTTAAAGATTGTTATATCGATAAATAGGTATGTGTAAAGCGAAATATATATTTACTTTTATTACCTATTTGGGGTTAATTTAAAAATTATTTTAAAGAGAATTTTCCAAGGGAAAAATATAGCCCACATGTGGCATAGTATTTAATAATAGTGACATATTCATAGGAAAACACATGGTGGTCAACTTTGCACGTTTGTCGCTTTTATATATGCCTTGTGGAAGCGAGCAAATTTTGTTAAATGTTCTGTATTTGCTATTGATTATTGAATACAAGGTGAATTAATATAATGAATTATGAATAATGAATTCAATTCAATAACTGTGTTTCCTTTTGGAGTTGACCACCAAGTGCGCTAAAGTGTCACATGATTCAGATTGAAACCCAACTATGGTCGCATCACTGTTTAGTCTGTTAGTCACTCTTTTAATCTGCCTTTTGCAATTGGCCCATTAGGATTTGAATCATGTAGTCCGGCTTGGCTAATTGACTATTAGAGCAACATAAATAATAAATATTTACTAATAATTAGTAATAATTATTAGTTAGAAATATTAATATTTTATTGCTTTAGGGAATACTATACAGTAACCTAGCCAGAGCTGGGGGGACCCCTCTCAGAAAATGTTGCCCCCCCCCCCGTACATCCAGGGGCGAAACTAGCCCATTTTAATTAAGGGGTGTCTGCTAGAATTTCCCTGCAAAAGCCGATGATGCCCTGCAGCAAATTTTTTGGGGCCACTATTTTTCCCAAAAATGTTGGCGAGCCGGGGTGGGGGAGATAGGTTGAAAAAATTTTTCCGGACATAAACCAGTCAAATTAAGGGTCAAAAATTTTTTTCCATACAAATTCCTTTTAAAACATGCGTGAAACCCTTATTTTTGGACCAGTATCTGTAAAATGTGGGTCTTAAATCCCTGTAAGTTACTTAATAACTCTACATTCTATCATTTAGAATCTTTGATTGCCCTGCCAATCCAGATGATTCGCCCTGCCAATCCAGATGATTCGTACTTTGGGGGGTGTCACACTCCCCCATATAATATTTGTATTCTATTTTACATAGTTTATTTCTAATATCAACTGCACGCTACAAAATACTAATCCTAATGATTCCATGTGCTCTCCGGTCACATGACTATATCTATCACTCAAGTCTATGACATCACTACACCCCATACCCCCCCCCCCATCAAGTTTCGTCCCTGCGTACATCTAACTTTTGTATGCCTTGATTAAGCTGTCCCTCCCCCTGGGTCCACAAAGTCTGAGTGCATATTTTTGGAAATACAACATTTGAATTTTTCTTATATTTTACTAGAAATTATGCACAATAACACAGTAAATTTTTAGTAAAATGTTCAAGGAAAAGGATCTTCCAACAGCAGCAGATGACACAGCAAATCTTTAGTAAAATGTTCAAGGAAAAGAAACTTCCAACAGCAGCAGATGACACAGTAAATCTTTAGTAAAATGTTCAAGGAAAAGATCTTCCAACAGTGGCAGATAACACAATAAATCTTTACTCTGTCTAACGCTAGATCATTTTACTCATCAAGTGGAGTCTTGCAACTTAATGGGTTAATGAATCAGTTGGTTATTACAACCGATTTCAACTTGATTCATATTTAACATTCACTTTAACCCATTTACTGGCAGTACTCTACCACTGACGAGTAATTAATCGTCTGGCATTAGACAGAGTAAATACTAAGTAGGGCACATTTGGGCACATTCACATTGTCAGTTAATGAGTTAATATTAACAACATTAAAAACAGACTAGGGTGTCAAAGGCTAGTTGGATGCTTCTTTGCCTGCAACAAAGCATAAAGTGGGACTGCCACATGATCAATGTTAGATTTCAGCAATGAAGAGAATCAATATTTTAATAAAATAATTGTTATTAATAAAATAATTGTTAAAATAATCAATATTTCAATAAAATAATTGTTGTCAATTAATAAAATAATTGTTAGAAATTGTTGGGTTAATAATTATTGGGTTAATAATTATTGAAATATGTTGTGCTATAGCAGACTATGAATTGATTATGCATATGTAGTACATAAAATGGACATTAGATGACTCAAGCTGGCCTAGTTAGCCAGGCTTGTCTTCAGTTTCTTGGTTAGCCAAGATCCTGACTCATATGATAACAATTTCTATTCTGGCAAGGCAGGCTAGCCTACATGGCTCATGTAAACAGGGCCTAAGATGATACATTTTAACATCATATAGTAGGCATGTGAATATCATACTGGCAGATAGTTGAATGAAAGCCTTTTTCCATTGTGTATTTCTACCATTTATTTGTAGTGTTAGCACTTGTTTCTGACTTTCTGTTTATCGGGTTTTATTGATGTATCTTGAAAAACCAGTCATGTATATATTAATATAAAATTGTATGAAATGTATATAATGAATGATTAGGGACCACCGGTCATTAATAATGGGAGGGGGGCCAGTGGCGTAACGGAGGAAGAAGGGCCCTTAGGCATATTTGGTGTGGGGGTCCTGTTGACTGTTATTGTTTGACTGAGATCTAAAATTTAAATTGAATATTTATCAGTAGAATATGGAAAATTCTGTGTCTATAACAATGATAATAACAGTCTCCAACACATGTAACAACTTTTAAGAATACCTTTTGTTCTATTTGAGATGGAATACCGTCGTCGATGGAGGGTTTATTATTTAGCATTAATTAATTATTAATTTTGTATTTTTCCATCAATTCGTAATTACCTGCATTTTTTACGTTTTCAGTCTAATTTTCTGGGTGATAGGCCGTGGCTGATGGGTGGCCCTAACTGTCGGGGGCCCTTAGTTTTTGAACTAACCCTACCTAGTGAGCGTTACGCCACTGAGGGGGCGGTGGGTGAGAAGAGGGGGGCAGCTTCAACTATATTTTTGCCTGAATTGGGGGTGTCCTCAAAATATGTGACAAGGGGTGACCCCAAATTTTTAATACTTTCCTACTCATTTTCAATCTCTTGCCTTTATCGTATCCCACAAAATATCCCACCTTTTTTAGTTCCTATAATCGTAGTTTCCATAGTTTATTACGTATATACAGTTCACGATAGGAGTCAGAGTAAATAACAACCATTTTGAATACTGGTCCTCTTATTATTTAGGCTACACAATATCTTAACACCAGTACTTGTCCCATTACCTATTTTACACCAACTAAGTAACAAATATTAAATGTTGGAGGGGGGTCCTAAATTTCTAAATTAAGGTGGGGGCATCTTGAAAATAAAGGTCTTGCGATTGGGGCGGCTCTAAAATGTTCAGTATTTGGTATCTATCACCCACCGCCCCCCTCCCTCTTCGCTCTTCCCATTATTAATGAGTGGACCCTTATGAAAGGTTTTTATCCAGTGAGTTTTACTATATAATTCTAAAGCACATGCATCTTTCCACCTTTATAAAGACATATTATATTATTATATGAGTGTAGTACTGCAGTAAATCGATAAAGGTTTTATGTATGCATAATTTGGATCTTTCATAAATATTGCACACACGGTATTCGTATGAATATTTATAAGACAAATTTACATATTGAAATTAGTTCACGTACCAAAAATTGCGTTTAATTTGATACATCTCCAACCACTACTTGTTTTTATTTTGTACTCTTCAAATTTCTCAAGCATTTCTGCTTGTGAAGCGCAAACAAGCACCCGGTCACTATCGCTATACTCTTCGATGGAAGCCATATTGCTTTGGTTTCGCGCGTTTTTCCCAATTTCGCGCACTAATTTATTTGAATTTTAAATATCGAATACCGCTGACTCGTATGTATTGCAGTTTCAGATATGTGCGTATCTTGTCTATGATCTAGTGCCGACCATTTCGAGTCACATGGCTAGAAATCTGCGACAACATGGCCGCCACGCACGCTTAGCTCCTTTGTAATGTAAATATTAAGTGAATAAGTTTAATAGCCAGAAAAGCATTACGTTAACTTGCCTTTTCGGCTTTTATTGGTCCTACAAACCAAATATGACGATTCCATAAATCGATCTTGAATGATAATCGTCGTAGCTACGTACTTGTTCACGTTTCAGTTCAAAATTCGATGCAGGCTTTGTTCCCGAAGCAAAACAATTTTGCAGTAATTTGCACGTATAATCACGGGCACTTTACTAATAATCCAGGTTATTTTCACGACGAAACCCCATAATCGCTTCAGTTTTCAGACTGATCTTACATCAATATTGGATTTCCATAAATCGTAATCGATACATTTTGTTCTCCCCATGAATTTTATCACAATTTTATCTAAAGATATTATATCAATACTGTTCCCAAGTAGAGGAAAGAATGGTATATTTTGCCTCTATTATCCATTTTAAAATCGCCTTGTTACTTCGCTAAAACGCGATGCAAGTGCATCGAAATTTTGCTTTTTTTCATATTCTTATTCGTGATTCATATTCTATAAAGTTGAGATAATATCAGCTAGTGACATAAATTATTAAATGTTGGACATAATTATGTCACTGACATGATTTACTTATCATTCAGCCGTTCCGCACGTTCTAACCAATAATTTATTGGCGTTGTAATGCCATTGTATGCAATAAAGTATTGGGTTGTAATGGGTCTACAATTAATCCAAACGTTAATCCTAATCCAAACCCTAATCCTAACCCCAACCTCTAACCCTATCCTCTAATCCCACCTCCTAACCTCTAACCTCCTAACTCCTAACCCCACACCCTAACCACTAACCCTAAAGCCGGCCCGCTACCCCTCCGGGGAAATTATACATTTAAAGAGCGTTTCTTTACGTACTTTCAGGCTTTTCAATATGTTCATTAACATGACGTACTGACGGTGCGTGCGCCTGCATTACAAACCGCTGGCTGTCGCAGATTTCTAGCCATAGTTTCCCAAATTCCACGTGTGTTGATATAATTATATATCAATACGGAAAAAATGTTTTATATTTTTTTTATAATATAGCAATGTCAAAAGCCCGAAGGAAACGAAAAATTTTCGTGTTTACAAGCGGCGGAAAATTTCCGGTGTTGACATCGAGTTATATCAACACGGCTCTTAGCCAATCAGCGTTCAGAATTTACAAATGCTATATCACGCCGGGTCAGCTGTTCTTAAAATTTACTCATTTTGCAACGGCAATGATTACGACTTTAGTCAGCGGTTGCAGCCTTAAAAACAAGATGGCGCGTGCGAAGGAGTGTTTCTCTGTCGCACAAGTTGTTGAAATTTGTGCAAAGAGTAAAGCTCATGACCACCGTAAAAACGTCTGATAACCTGGACGATATAATACAAATATCCGTGGACAAGTTTAGACCTTTACATAACCGATTCAACGGCTGCCATCGGTTTCGACGAGAGGCAGTTAAATGCTTATATGACATATTTCTAAAACACGAACGCCACACTGATTCAATGGGCAGGGTACTCAAGTCCAAAGTAGAAGTTTGGTTAATCGAAATGCATTAATCGACGAATGCGTGCAAGTCCACGGGCTAGAAACCCCTGGTTTATTGAGTTTAAACGTGATCTTTTCGCTGTGATATTCAATCATCTCTGCGATGCTGTAAATAACAGTTCAAATCGTATGGGGTAGTCGTGGAAACTAGGTTGGTTTGTAATCTTACCAAATTTGTAATCTTACAAAATTGGTTTGTAATCTTACCAAATTCTCTTGTCTTACCAAGAGTGACATGAAGCAAAAGCTACAATCACGGTTTGGATCCAAACAGAAGAATTTTTTTGCAAAGCTCGTCGTCAGTGATGAGAAGCCATTTGTCATAACTTTTATTCCCAACAAAATGGAAGTAAATATAAGCTGCTATTATGGATGCTGGAATGAGTTTGGCTATGGATTTCATGGGTAATTAATGTGTTCCAAATAACTTAAAGCGAAATACATTCTTTGACTCAATATTTATTGTGGTTGTACAGTCATATCAAATACGATGTTATTCGCATTTCAATATGCGGCTATTGTAGGTAGCTAGTGGATACCAACAACAAGCAGCAAAACGTCTAGTCACTACTTAATGTTGAAGTCAAGTCCGTAATGTAAACAAACAGTTTGTTTACATTTTGAACTGCTGTATTTTTTAAAACATGATGTACCGTCTAAATATCTAACACTATTTTGATTCACTATGCTTCTAAGGGCCTGTTTATATATCCCGGCCAGGCGGGACGGTATGCTTACCGAGATCCCGTTCGTAATACAAATTCTAAAGAGTGTTTATATGATCCCGCCACTGATACCGGGATCTGATACCGGGATCTGATCTTGGCAACTGATACCGGGATCCCGCCTGAGCGAAATGAAAAATTCCCATATAAACACTTCATCCCGCCTAGCCAGGACTAAAAATTATCATATAAACACTTCATGCCGGCTAGGCTGGATGAATTTTTCCCTTTTGAGCATGCGTAAATGCCTTTATTGCAACAAAAATATGACGTCAAACACTTAAATGGCTTCATCCCGGCAATGTATTTTGTCCATATAAACACTAAGCGAGTACAGGGGCGTAGGAACCGGGGGGGGGCATGTGCCCCCTCAAATTTTTTCAAAGGACTAAAAGTGCCCTTTTTTGTGATGAAAATGCCCTTTTTTGTGATGAAAAGTGCCCTTTTTGTACAAGCTAATGTCGCTGTAAATGTTAAATTAACATCAAAGGTGCCCTTTTTGTTTGGAAATTTCCAAGTTTTTTTAAAAAATTTTGTCAAAAACTTACAATTTCGGTATGGTACGACGGGAAAGTTTTTCTATCTCCCCCCCCCCCATCATCAATATTTCCGGGAAAATTTTTTTAGGTGCCCTTTATTCAATACCCTAAATTGCCCCTAGAAGCCGTTGCCCCCCCCCCCCAATCTTTTGATGCTTTTTACGCCCCTGTGTGAGTATCCCGTCTAGGCGGGATGAAAACGTCCCGTCCCGTCTAGGCGGGATGATATAAACAGGCCCTAAGTGATTATGAAATAGACTTTATGTTCAGAAAAATTTAAAACATCCGATATTTGGGCAATTTTCACATTAGAGGTCCTCACATTGTTATAAGCAGAACAGATGCACAGAACGGACTTGACTTCCACTTTAAACAATAAAACCAGATTCGATGTTTCGAGCCGAGGCCCTTCGTCGGAAATTAGTTCCTGATGAAGCTGAGCCTTTGCTTTAAACGTCAAATCTGTTTTTATTGTTTAGGTAGTGAGTAGACCTTTTGCTGCTTGTTAATGTCATTCACAGTTGAACAATGCACAACGATTGTGTTTGTTTTTTTATTTATTAAAAATTTACAATGTTAAACTTTTAAATAAAGATCAATACATTAATCATATACAACATTATGTGACAGTTTAGCAATTTGTATAAATACGCTTAGCTCGTGCATGCATATATAATAAAAAGGTGTTAAAACACTTGGCATTAAATATTCTGAAAAAGTACTGCAATACTAGTGCATTAATGTAGAAATTGATGCAATTTGTGAGAAAAGAACCATAACAAAGACATCGAAACCTTAACCGACATCACCCACATCAATCAACATCACTTATCTAGACCAGGCAATATCTTTCCTTGGCTAACACTTTCATCAATAAGACAAAGCAGAGGGTCGGTGCAAAAAGAGCAACCTGTATCAGTTTGATCTGCTTTCTGTAATCCACAATAACAATAAGAGGGGTCATCAAACACTCTGCGTGCAATGTAAACACTTTTGCTTGGGGTATATGAACATGGTTCATGGCCTTGTTCTGGTAGCCAAATCAACATTATAAACTCATGCCTAAATATCTGTTCCCATTTTTTTATGGGTACTATTAAAACTAAGGCGTTGTAATGCTACATGTTTTGCTTCCCTGCTCCCCATTGTGACTGTTAGGAACCCTTGGTTATAGGCATCAAAAACCTGCTTGCCATGCATTGGCAAGACATGCCCAATGGTCCATCTAGTAGGGTTAACTGAAGTTGGAAGGAACATTGCATTGGCTCTGAAATACTCTACTGCCAAACTATTCAGTTTTGATATGTCAGTTTCTTTCATATCAAACCTATCAAAATAGAGCAGCAATCTCGCAATCTTGTACCTATTTAAACTAATGCCAACACTGTCTGCTTTTGTTTTTTGCTATCCCCTTCACTGCTGAATGACGTAATTAATTGCATAAAGTTGTGACAGAACAACCTAGACTCTTTGCCTGTAAAACGATATTGTAAATCTGCCTGTCTACCTTGGGTTTCATCAAACCATTTCTTGACCTTCTTGGCCAATCGCTTTGGCTTAAGCCTGGTTCACATAAAATCGTTAAGCAATCGCAGGCAGTCACAGACTGTCGCAGACATGTGCCGAATTTTTATATGAACGATCTGCGACGAATTGGGAAAGTTGAACCAAGTTCAACCAAGTTCAACTTGAACCAAGTTCAACTTTCCCGATCCGTCGCCGATCTGGTCTCAGACAGTCTGCGTGAATCTGCATTTGTGTTCATATAAAAATTCGGCACATGTCTGCGACTGTCTGCAACTGCTTAACGATTTTATGTGAACCAGGCTTTAACTTCATACTGAAGGGAGTAAATTACTTTGTAAAAGCAACTGTTGGTCGGTACATCTGCAAAAATAGAATAAAATCGTGAAAGCCCTGACTTCCCTAGTGCTTCTTTTAAGACAGTTTTGAAGAAATACTGCCATGCATTGTTTTTGATATGTAATGTCTCAACATGGGCATTGTTCAGCCTAGTCCCAGGCTCTCTCTCTCTCTATTTGCTGCTTTGATATATTTAAATAAGTCTTAAAAGTTTTATGCCTGGGTGTGCTATGCGGAACGCTTCAGCGAGAGAGCCTAGCAGATTTCGGTAAAATGGTCCCTGATTTCAAAAAAGTAGTCCCTGGCCTGGTTACCAAGCATACCGCATTTGTAAATAGAAAATGTTATGGAAATTTCGTTTATAATTAAGTCATTAGTTTTGCTCTAATGCTCTCGGAACAATGAAATAGACTACGTTTCGCTACCATACGATCAGAATGGAATAACGGGCTAAATATGACTCGTGCTTACTAAAATATAAAACCATATTAAATGCTATCTAGAAGCGTGAAAATTATTCTGAGTTTCCGACTAAGAATGTTTTGACAACACAGTCATGTCAGGCAAATATTTCCAATCTCCCCAGCTATTTAAACCTGTCATGTAGAAAGAGTAGTTGTGTATACCAGTATGGTCTAGTGTTGATCATAACTTGCGAGTATATAAATAACATGAACGATTATACGACCATTCCTCAGACTCAGTATCGTAAATTTGTATATAATTTTTTTTAATTGAGCACATTTTTAATACATTTTGAATTTGGGTATGCAAACATCGAACATGATCAGCGAACATTGTCGTATTTACAAGGTTATTTGTATACATAAATTTTCCGCCATATTAAAAATGCTGAAATCTGCTAGGCGTTCTGAAGCACCTTTAGCGGTGACGTCACACCTAGATCCCAGTCTCGTACTACATCCACGTTTTTTCTCGCGCTTGCTTCAGAACGGCTGGGACTAGGCTGGGCATTGTTAATAAATTCCCCAATAAGTGGCGGAAATTCTTGGCGAGTCTTCTGACTAGATATAAATTCAGTTACTTTTGACCGCTTAGATTTTTTTGCAATTTTCTTTGACTCAAGCGCCTTTTTAAATTTTTCTACACTGTTTGCCACCCTAATTCGTTGCTCGAATGACCGAGGTTTCCACTTACAGGTAGTGTCATACCCAAACTTCCCATTCAAATCAGTTAAATCATGTTGAGACACATTTACAAATGAAGAAAAGTATGTGGCCGCGTTAGATAGTTCACCGGCAAGCATGGTAAGCATTTTCATGTCGTTTGGGAACTCTTGAAATTGAAATGTGACATGAAGACTATTTATTTCAAACACTTTACCTACAAGATCATGAATTTTTTTATAAACTGACTGAACATAACCTTTAACCAATTTGGAAGTTTCTTCACAATTAGCACCAAACACCAAGACGTTGTCACTATTGGAGGCAACCCGTTTGCTAGCATTTAGAAAACTTACCAGGAAAGAACAAGCCGTTCCATTTTTTCCAAATGGACAACCGTCCCCTCCAAATGCAACCATAAATTTGCCGTCTGCCTCACCAAACCATTTCAAAGCATCTCTACGTGTTTGCATGTTTAAATAAAAAGCTACTAATCTAGGTAAGTATGCTCTTAAGTCGCTGAAACAACCACTTATGTTTTCATCCTCTATGTATGTTGGAAAAACATCTGCGCCTGACTGAACTATTCCTATATCAATCTTATTTATCTCACTTATTAAAGCATTATATGTAAGCAACTTTGGGATTGGGCAATCTGGCATAAAAGTTATAGCTGTTTTGCCCCCCCCCCCCTTCTTCTTTGCACAAGAAGTCATGCTACTTGCTACTCTCACTGCTTGGTATTTTCTTTTTCCCATTACACCTGCTGTGTAATATGTGGCTATGCTTCGGAGAATGTTAGCCATAGAAGTATGAAATGTATGTTCATGTAACTTCTGCTTTTTCATAATTACATATTTTGTTACTTTGTTGTTAGATAATACATAGTCACCAAGCTCACTTGTTTCGCATTTTTTCTGAAGAGTCTCAACTGAATAGACCATCAAGTGCAGGCCTCTTGTTGCCATTGGTTGCACCATGAATTCTTGCTGCCATTTGATATGTTTTTTTACGTCGTCTAAATGCTGTACTTGGAGCCGTCTTAGACAGGGCTGTGGGTGTACGTATTTGATTCTCGACCTAATAGAACATAAGAGTACCAACAAGATTACTTGCAAATACTTGCAGACTGCAGTATAACATCCCTTGTAGAATCCGACATATTTATAACCTATTTTATGCCTATTTTTTCTCTAGTTAGCCCTATTTTTTCCGTATTTTTTCAAAAATATGACTATTTTATTACTATTTATCAAATTTCATAAAATAGTATACGACTAATTGACGGAATCTCACTATAAAATAGCTTTTAAATAGCTATTTAATTCCTATTGATGACAGACGAGTCAGTTAAAATAGTTTTAAATAGCTATTTTTAAACTATTTTTGCTTATCTTCTTTGGAGCAATTCTTACCATAGTTATTAAATAGCAAAATAAATAGATCTTAAATAGCTATTTAATACCTATTCATAGGAAGTTGTGGCGAACTTTGTTCAAAATAGTTATAAAATAGCTATTTTTAAACTATGTTTGCTTTTATTTTGGAGATATTATTGAGCATTGTTAAAATAGTTATTAAATAGGAAAATAAATAGATCTTAAATAGCTATTTAATTCCTATTCACATAGAAATTAGTTGTGGCGAATTTTGTTCAAAATGGCTATTAAATAGCTATTTTTAAACTATGTTTACTTTTATTTTTAGAGCTATTGTTAAAATAGCTAATAAATAGCAAAATAATTAGATCTTCAAAGCTATTTATTTCCTATTCAAATAGAAAGTTGTGAGAATTTAGAAAGAGTAAACGTATTTATTTAACTGGTCAAAATTTCCCAGTTTGAGTTAATTAATTTTAAATTTTTCGTCAGTTCATTGAAATTATATTTACAAAAATATTTATAGTCTTTGTGGACTTTGTGGAGGTAGGTATTTTGTCTCTTGACAAAACAGCATTTTTGACAAAACACCATGAGTACCACCAAAAATTCTCACGACGAGCGCGGTTTGACAGACTGGTGCCTAATTTTCTTACAACGCGCGCAAAGCTTTCTGGGATAGCGTCACAATTCACACCGGTGACACCGCCATATTTTAAAATATTTTTAGTTTAAACTTTCCGCTCGAAATGGCTCAAATACAGAGCTTTTATTGAGCGAAAGTGTTAATCATTTTGAAGATAAAAGATCAGGGATGACTGGGGAACGTTCAGGTAAGAATTTTGTTATGTTTTATATGTAATAGAGCAATTTTGAAAGGAAATATTTGCTATCTTCATTCGTGAATTTTGAGCACATGTTCCGGCTTAAAATTTCAATTTGCTGCGACAATATTTGAATTAAAACAACATTAGTTTTATAGAAAGGCTTACATTTGACTCGGCCTTTATACTTATAAATGATGTTTATTGTAATGCCAAATAGTATACTTTGATTTTTGTGTATACTATAGTGTATATGACAGATTGCCAGATTCCAGTGTTTGTTGTATAAAATAATATAGCTTGACATGATGGCATCTACTCAATTCTCATGTTGTTGTCATATGTGGCAACTTGATTATAGATGTGTCCCTAACTGGAAACAGTTAAAGTCCTTAGTTTGCTTGTTCAAACTTATGAATACATTTAGTTACACAACATGTCTTCATGATCTGCTTAATAATATATGTAACAACTTTGGGCTTCAATTTAAATATTTTAGAGACACCCCGGCAAGGGTTTGATTGTTTAGGAATTACCCATTTCACTCCAATGAGCCCCTTTGTTATTAAATTTTATCTTGCCTAATGGCGGACAATTTTATTTGTCAAGGGAAGTGTCTAGCTAGAGTGCTAGACTCTGCCCATGTTTCAAGTTGACATATAACACTTCCTACTTAAGTACTTTGATATTATTATATAAATCTGACATTTCATGGTAGACAATTTTAATTTACTTACCGACTGTGGCATGCTGGCCCATATCTCACCTAAGTATTACCAATAACACCTATACAGGAGCAATTTCCTCTTATGTTACCTACTTGAAGTTCTTTGTAGGAGTGTGCAAGATAGAATGTTTTTTGCTATCCAGCTACATACAGGATATATGCTGGATAGTTGAAAAATATCCAGCTAGATTCAGGGTATTATTCAAATATATAAATGTTTTTTCTAACTTGTAAAGAAGGCCTGAACTTAGCTGCCGTCGAGCTTCGCTACATGATGTTCTTGCTTTTCTTCTGCCCAGTCCCCAGCCAAATTACTGTATGTATATACTAAACTCTTTGGCTACTATAGAGACTGCTAACTACAGATTTTTAACTCATTTATTAACAGACCTCTACCTACCGGTACTGATAAGTAAAATTGTCTGCCATTTATAGACGATAAATACTAAAGTAGGTCTGTAATAGCCTCTGATGTTTCAGCACTTCTACACTAAAACAAGTCTTGTTCTCAATTTCTTTTACTAATATAATTATATTTTATTTAAAGACCATTTACATTATATGTTTTAACTTTTTATTATCTATGTTTTAACTACTGGTGTTTATAATATACAGTATTTTAAAAATATTTATAGGCTATATATGTATTTGTATACACTATATTTAATAGCTATTTTAACTGTATTAACAGAACATATTTTTAACTATTTATTTAATATGTTATTACTATTTTTTAACTATTTTTAATCTATTTGGGCAAAATTATATCCACTATTTATTATCTATTTTTAACAAGCTGGGATGTATTTTAACTATTTATTATCTATTTTTAAACTATATTATCACCATTTTTGAACTATTTATTATCTATTTTTAAACTGTATTATCACTATTTTGAACTATTTATTATCTATTTTTAAACTATATTATCACTATTTTTGAACTATTTATTTGTCTATTTTTAAACTATATTATCACTATTTTTGAACTATTTATTATCTATTTTTAAACTATAATATCACTATTTTTGAACTATTTATTATCTATTTTTAAACTATAATATCACTATTTTTCAACTATTTATTGACTATTTTAAACTTAGTTGAAACTCATTTCAGCTATTTATTACATATTTTTTACCTATATTGTCACTATGTTTAAACTATTTCAAACATATTTATTAACTATGTCAAAACTATATATTTTTAATAATTTCCTTAAATAGCTCTATTTTTATCATATTTGAAACCTATTTAATTTCTATTCGAGTACATCAATTAAGTATTTGTTTAGAAATATATCATGAATAGGAAAAAAATATGGTTCCACTTGGATAGGAAAAAAATAGCCTTTCTACCCTAATTTAAATAGGAAAAACCTCGAAAAAAAATAATAGTAAAAATAGGGAATAAATACTTTGACAAATAGGAATTAAATAGCCCAATAAAATAGAATTAAATAGCAATTAAATAGTGTTTGATTCTACAAGGGATAGTACACATTGAAGGATAGCCTGGGCAAATATTACAAAGCAGCAATTTATGGTAGGTTGCAAATGGTAGGTTGCAACATATTTCAATGGAGCAAGTAACTAATGCGCTCCACTTGCTTGACCCTTTGAGCTGCAATACATGCGACCTGCAGTGCACCCAGATGCACCTAATATAAATTATCATATTACCTTGTCTATGGCCACACAAATTTACTAATCAAGGGCAGAGCTCTGGCAGTTAACCCATATAGCTCCAGCGCTCTGCCCACTCTCTAGACAGAGTAAAATAATAATGTAGAGCGCATCAGGGCGCAATGTGACTCAATGGGTTAAATAGACGCATGGGCAGACAAGCCAGTTAACCCATTAAGCGCCAGCGCTCTCCCCTTGACGAGTAAAATCATCTCCCCTTGACGAGTAAAATCGTCTGGAGTAAAATAATAACGTAGGGCGCATCAGGGCGCAATGGCATTCAATGAGTTAATGGATAATTTACAAGAAATTTACTACCCTAGAAAATATCCCATTAAAAAGCACACAACTGGAAACCTAAGATCATATATCACCCTGTTGCTTTGCACATTTTCCCCATGACATATAGCAACCAAGCTTTTAGACTTTTCACAGAGTTTATTTGCCTCAGAATTGAGAAGAAAACTGCATTCTCAATATAATAGTTCGTCAATAATCAATGCAGGACATGATAAAATTACAGATATTTGTAGATTTATAATAATACACATCTTCGATTGTCAAGCAAGAGTAACAAAGCGTGTTGTAAAAATAGTGCTATAAATAAAATTTACCTTCAATTTACCTGCACTAGTCAGACTTGCTTTCTTCTTAGCCAACTGAAGAGCCATATCTCGTTTAGCCTTCATGCAATGTCCAACAGTAAAGTGATTGCAGGTTCGAGCCATTAAACCGGTAACTACACGTCAAAATAACAATACTTCAGCATGTCATTTTCAATTGATTATAGAAAAAATGTTACAGCAATTGCTCGAAAACAAAAAACATACGATTACTTACTGATAGTTGAAGTGTGATTGACCAAACGTTTGAAGTCCGTCCTTGCGAAACCAAGCCTATATTTCAGAAATATGTCCATTTGCCATTTTGGGCGAAAGTAGTGATGTATTGAATGCGTAAATAAAGTTATGAAATCACGCACACACAACACATATTTGAAGCCCAAAATGTCGACATTTCACCGATATCCATGCAACCAATTAAAATCCGCTGCAGTCCCAACATCCTCTTCGGCCGTTTTAAATGTCTTGCATCATCACTATAAACTCGTCACCAGTCTCCCGATAAAATGTGCCCAAATGTACGCTCAGATTGGCTACAACAGGTGGGCAATTTGTCTGAGCATGCGCGAAGAAAATCAATATGGCGACATATATTAGGAGTGTTTCGTGAATTTATCTGGTTTTAAAGCTGATAAAACAACATTTTAATGAACGAAGACTTTGTAATATTTAGTGGAAAACATAAAGCTATGCATTCCAAAGGTTTTAAATTGAAAATAAGTACGTTTGCTTTATTTTATTGCTTTTTATGCTTTGAAAACAGGCAAGGTCATTTTTTGGCGAAAATCTAATCTAATATTTTACCCATCATTTGTTTAATCTGAACAGAAATAGACAGAACACTTGGCTATATAAGTTACAAAGGTATTGTTAGCTTATCTGAAAGATTTCAGTATTCCTGGTACACATTTTAACAGGGAATGAAATGTAATTTCAAAAATTAAATATGCATATCACAAACAATAGTTTTTATTAGAACAACAGATAATAAGTTGTTATTTTCTATTTTTACAAAAACAAGTTTGGAAACAGGATTTAGTCCTCCAGCTTGATGTCATATTCCATTTATTTGAATATTTCAATAAAAGAATGTAAAATAATAATTTAATCTTGTGCAAAATTTGATACCAACACACATGTGAACAGATACTATCACCTAAAAATAAAAGAAAACAGAACTTAAATTTATCATCTGATGCTATGAAAAAAATCTTAGATACTACAGGCATATAGTGAGCATAATTCTTTAACAAACTCACTAAAATAAGTTAAGTTGTACCATGATAAGAGGATGGCAATGTATAACAACATCAAATGTTGTCATCTTCAGTGTCCAAAAAAAGTGCCGCGCGCATTTTTCGTGGTCGCATAACTGGTATTGCCACAAACCCAGGTGAAAAAGCAATTAGAAAAACCTGGTTTTGGGTGATGAGCATATAGTCAAATTCTTGACGACTTATTCAATTGTCTATGTTTTTCCAGGTAAACAGATTAAGAGCGAGTCTCTACAAAAATCAAACATACCGCGGCAAGGCTCAAAATTTTAAATTCGCTCTACTTTTGAATTTAAGTTAACTATGACAAAGTATGAAACGTCATTTGGTTAGTTTTTAAAAAAAGGCAAAAAAATATTTCAGCTGTGAGGACCGATTTTCGCAGTCGAAAAATGGCCGAAATTGCGTATGTTTACTTAATCCTGGTATCCAAACCCTAAATCCAAATAGCCTTATTATACATTCTGCTAAAGATACATCACTCCCTCGTTTATTAAAAGTGGTTTTATGATAATTGAACAACTGAACACATTTGTGCACAATAAAGAGCGACGGGTACTGATCTTTATTGTTTGTCATTGCGTGTAAAAAGTGACAGATTTCTCCATTTGCCATCCTTTCAAATCTTATGAGATTTTGCACAATCACTATTGGAAAACTGCTCTTTCCAGAAATGTATAATTTATTTTGGGCAAATAAATTCACGCGCTACGAGAAAGAGTTAACTTTGGTTCATTAAATATGCAAAAATCACTGTTTGGCAATTGACCATTTGCGTAATAGACTAAATTTTGATCTCAACAAGTCTAGACAAAAGTTTCATCACAGCTTGAAAGAGCATCACAAAATTAGTAATATTCCAAAATTTCGTTGCAAAATGTTGTAAAATGCGGATAATATAGCCTTGCGAAATTTGTAATTTTCAGTCATTTTAGATTACAAACGGGAAATTGACAGCCTCAAAGCGTATCGGGCTGTCAATTTCCCGTTAGTAATCTAAAATGAGTGAAAATTGCAAACTTCGCAGGGCTATATTATCCGCATTTTACAACATTTCGCAACGAAATTTTGGAATATTACTAATTTTGTGATGCTCTTTCAAGCTGTGATGAAATTTTTGTTTAGATCAAAATTTAGTCTATTACGTGAATGGTCCGATTGCATGACTAAAAACCCCTTGAAATAAAACTCGCTTAAAACATCATTGTTCTTCGCCTTTAGTTTAGAGAATTTGAAGAAAATATAAATATACATACCTTTAATGCAAAAATTTTCTTTGAGCTGTTCCACTTTTGGAGTTTATACCAGGAATTTAATATTGTCGACCTTTCGGTTGTTTACATCTCCGCCTTATACATCGACTCAAAGTTCTTGGAATCCAATCTATCAGAAATCAGCTAACAATTCACACAACTTCCATTCGTGTTCCATTTACAATTATTAATATTCTTAGAAACAAAGACTCAAAATTAATGATGCAGAAATTCTATTTTATTTTTATACTGACATATCGAAAAAGCTAAATGTTTACATTATAGGTGGCGGGCTTCCTGTCAATTTGGCGGAAGTAATGCCACTGCGATGTATTACTATAATGTTGTCATTTCTTTTTTAATATTTTTTTCTATTAAGTGGATTATTGCGAATTGAGGGTTTTTTTATTGCTGTAATTTACTTTTATTTACAATTATTAATATTCTTAGAAACAAACAGTCAAAGTTAATATTACAGAAATTCTATTTTATTTTTATACTGACATATTGAAAAAGCTATTTGTTACCAAATGTTTACATTATAGGTGGCGGGCTTCCTGTCGATTTGGCGAAAGTAATGCCACTGTCACTGTGATGCATTACTTGTATTTTTAATATTGTTTTTATGTGGATTATTGTCGAAAAAATGCGATCCGCACACCGCTATGCTATTGTTATCATGATTAATTAATATCCGTCACATTGTTAGCTGATTTCTGTTAGCTGGATTCCTTGAACTTTGAGTTT
>CACRXK020005248.1:0-28725 GCA_902702795.2 Paramuricea clavata
CTTTTGGGACGGTTCCAAAGACAACGTCGGCAAAGCTGAACCGTTTTGGGAGCTCACAGACAAGTGATACCGGGTATCACCTGCCCCTGAGCTAATTAAAACACCAAAATCGACGAATTTGTGAGACCAAATCTTGGCCTTAACTTTTGCGCTCACATTCGCATCAATGGGTACATTGATGGAATTAAATTTAGGCAGACCCGGCTCTACAGGCGGTGAGACTTGGATAAAACTAGTCTCACCTGAAAGATTATTTAAGGCAGATGCTACCGGCCCCTGCATAGTAGCGTCTGCAAAACTAGCTATACCAGACACTACCATAGGCAATTCCCTCGTTTCCACAGCTGAAGATGGCGGCGGAAGAGTAGTGGTGCAGGTTCCATTGAGTGACGCTAGCACAGCTTGGGAGACGGCGGAGACGATCCGTTGAACCGTTTCATTAGGAACAGTCGTCGCTGGCGATGCTGCATCAGGTGCTGACGTTGTGGCCACGGAGGAAGACGCCTCACAACTAACTCCACTTGACTCTGGTTGCTGCATAGTGGTGGCACTGGCGGTTGCTGTTCTTCTCCGAGAGGATGGACGACGTGGTGCTGCTGGTTGTGCACGACGTTGAAGTCTTGTGCTAGGTCGAGTAGCAGGCATTCTGAAAGAAAAAACTAAAGACCGAAGACTTTGCTTAACGGGGGCCACATCAGGCCCTGGAATATTAGACAAGGGGAATTTTGGAAAATAACAGACGTCATACTGCACAACCATTTACATATTCATGCAACGGTGACAAATAAAACAACATATGAGCAGCAGAATAATCATGGCATACAGCGAAGGTAGCCGCAATTGATTATCCTTTAACGCCGCAAAAAATAATATACAAGGGCAATCTGAAAACAACATGCCGCACCGTCCCACAATATATTGACAACAACTGTGGGCATCTGAAAACAATAATTGCTCTATCCCACTTAGACATGCATTCTTTCCTTGACACAGGATTGGCAAGTCATATATACCTATAACTATAGAAAAGACATCTTATATACAACACAAGGAAACTACAAGAACACTCCACACACATGAAACAAAACAGATACATAAACTATTAAAGAAGCTGCGAATTGTACGTATATATAACCAGCGCAAATCATGAATATGTCCTGTGTAGAAAAAACCCAATGTTGAAGTCTCAACGTGGGCATCTGAAAACAATCATGTTGCTCTAGCCCATATAACATAAACATATAGTAGTGGTACATAAACGGCAACCACATACATAGGGGTAAAATATAAAAGAGTATATAATATAGTGCACCATAATTATCAAACAATTATGCAATAATAATGTCTGTACCAACGGCGTAAAATGAACACATATTGGAGCTAAGGACTATAACATGGTGAGAGCTTTCAAGATGGCCCCACGATAGCTACGGTATAAACAGTACTGTCCCTGTGCATTACAGTGCACACCATCTGAGGACAACAAGAGACGATCAGGGTGAGAAAACTCCCTATGTTCCCACACAAAAATGCCTTGTTCCTCAGCAAGGACAACAGACAGGTACTGGCGTAAAAGAGCGGCTTTGGTATTAAACGCATTATCAGGTGCCTGAGTGCGAGGCAGATTCCGATTAATCACTTGGCACACAGCAACAACGCAAACTTTATACTGATCGCGCAGAACGTGCACAAGATCATCGAGTTTCGACCCCACTACTTCAGGGGTGTGACCCGACAAATCGTTAGTGCCCATTTTGAGAATCACGATATCGGGCTTATACTTTTTGACCCATGAGAGATCATATTTAAGCACTTTATCTACGGTTCTGCCACCCGTACCCAACAAAGAAACATTGCCCGATTCGGGTAGATGAAAATTTGGGGCAGCGTGTAAATCAAAGTGCGCTTCCAAGTCGTCCCGTAAACGACGGACAAAGGAATGCCCGAGAAGTAAAATAGTTGGAACACACCCAGACATTACAACTTTCAGATATAAAATGAAAGAAAATTTACCTGATGGAAAAACTTGACTTTAAAATACAGACGACTTTGCGCTACCAAAGCGAAGAACAGAATGGACCAGATGTGCATTCTGCTATAGATATGTATCACCTCTCCCTTCCGTTTTCCTGCACGCATTACATTCATGTGATCAGAAAATTACGGGGAAAATACCCATGTGTCCCATGTCAAGTTTGTCTATTTATATATCCTAAGCTCAGGAAGCAATAAAATCTTCATTGGTATGCCAATAATTCCTATATATAAATCTAGGCAAATAGTCATTATTTCCCTGTCTAAAGTGGCTTATCCTTTGCCATTGCAAATAGGGGTGAGGGCCGGGTTGGCAACAGGGGGAAGTCTTTCCGCAAACCATGCAATTTATTTCTCTTGTTCCGTCAACTGCCCGTCATTTTGTTGTATAACCGTGACCGCCTTGTTTTCCACACAAAGCAATAAAGACCATCCATTTTCTATACGAAGCATAATTCAAGCATTCAAAAATGCCATGAAGGATGGATAGCTTATGAGCCCTTATGAAAGGGCACTGAATTATATTTCTAACCGTAATCCGTGATTAAACTTGCCTAAAAACTGTGTGATAAAGTTGTGAAATTCCGCCACCGGTAGATAGTATCCTCACCGTAAACCGCTACAAAAATCGATACTTTTCCGTAATCCGACTCACAAAATAGGCTGAAACCGCTTAACTGCCAGACTATAATAGGCTCCCAATTATAGTTCCCACAAGAGAATGTCAACAAGTTGATGTTACCCCCCCCCCCCACCCCACCAAACTCATAACGTTATTGCAATGTTATATGTTGGCAGCATGGCAATATGAATATAGACATGGCCCCTTAAAATTACCATTTTATTAAATATGCAACAAATTTTGTTAGTTTATATGTAGGTGTATAGCCACAATTCCACAAATACTGTATATATAATTAATTATTCAAAGTTTATATAAATGGACAAAAAATTCGCAAGTGTGCACTTTCCCTAATCTGCAATCTGACCCTGGCCGCCTTGCAGAATTTGGTTGTGTGTTCATCTTTTTTGTACCTTTTTACCCTTTTGGGACTTTGCAGTTTGGTCTCCTGACAAATCCAAACTCCCAGATGCAGCAGCAGCAGTCTATATGAGAATATAAATGTAATATATGATTTAATATATTGACTATCAGCATTTTAATAATACACATTTAAAATATTATCATGATCAATTGCAAAAAATGCATTTTAACTTTATGAATAAATACACAAATTACGAAACACGTACCATATTTACATAATTTACATCCGCCATTTTCCTTCTAAATTCTCAGTCCCATTCCCCTCTTTGCGCGATACAGCAACACACATGCGCACATCATGGTTGTTTTGCATGGTTCAAGACCAGAATTAAGCTACTTTTATACCTCATGTAATAATGGCATTGCAGTATCAAAAGAATGTCAGTACGTCCTTGTGTTTTGAGAACATTGGTAAACTGTATGGCTGTTCAAAGTTTCAAATTTTGCCATTTGTTGTGCTCCTGCCCAATTTCTGGTTCTGAAAGGCCCGATTCTCAGCCAAAGAGTGCACACCAAGAAGGCTGGTCATTTCATTGTTTAACTGCCCCACACTCAAGTAATCACAAAGACTCACTGATATTGCTTTGCAACATCTGTATTAAGTAAAAAATTATGCAATCTGAACAACATTTTTCACAAAGGCAAAGGGCACTTTGCCACCGGAAAAAGGGCACTTTTTGCATCTTCTGAAACAAGGCCCCCCGGTTCCTATGCCCCTGGTTGACAGCCAATTTCAGATGTGAATAGTATACTTATTCACTACGTCAGTGTGCTCTGATTCTAGCCGTTGTTGTCTCTCAAACCACGATAACTCAAAGTTGAGCCTACCAATGTCTTGTATATTTGAAGTGAAACAAAATTTTGTGTAATAGTGATTTACTGTATATATTAGTATAAATTTTTACAAATTATTGAACTAAGGTAATATATTGTTCTAGTCTTATTGATCACCTATTCATTTATAATCTGTTTTAATAATTATTTTATAACATATGTACAAATTATTGCATATTACTCTTTTGAAGCAGTGCTGTCATTAAGTTTACAAGTAGGTGGCCGAAAAATGATTGAACATTGAAGGCACAAGACTCCTAGAGGGGTCTGGGTGCATGCCCCTAACCCAAAATCTAAACAATCGGAAATGCCATTCCCTGCATTTTGGAAGGTATTTTACAGAGTTCTTAAGATTACAAAACATCCTATCAAAGCCTGACCTGTTTGAAATCATTTAATCTTTTGTTTTAATTTTGATGTTCTGACTAGAGGAAGTAAAAGGTTTGCTTATTGCTTCACAGTTTTGTTTATATGAACTTTTTGTTCAGACAAAAGTAGGCAAGTCACAGGCCCTTAATGACAGCTCTGGGTACAAAAACCCCCACAAAAGTTCTCACTAGATTACTTCTTCTGTTTTATGTTACAGCAAGGCCTTTTCTAATCCACCATACAATTTACTCCTCTGACCAGTGTGATGACCAGCAACGTTACCTGGCTCCAATTGTCGATGTAGAGAGGTATGCTTTTCCGGGGTAATTAAAGGTAGGAATAGCACCAGCTACAAGTCTTTTGCTGGTGGGAACTAAAGCAGAACATAAAATACCTGATTATATATACTGTAAGTTGACTTAATTTATACAAGTATTGTTAAGATAGCAATTATAATGACTAAAATTCACAGCAAACAAGATTTACAATCACTGTAAATGGGGCTTTCATATACTATGACATGCCCAAACAAAAATCCTGTTACTTTATTATACCACTTTCTTGCTTTTAAAATAGCCTTTTAATATTGTATAATACTTTGTTTACTGTATACAAAAACGTTTCTACTGTCCTCAGTGACAGTGTCCTGAATTTATGTATACCTTCATTTTATGAACAAAAGGATTAACTGTTATATAAATATGACCTAATGACCGAAACACACTTTTATGCAAATCATTAACATTTATATTTTTCCTGCTCCATATGGTTAATGCAAATTTGATCATTTGATACATGAAATATATACAGTACTTCTGCTAAGTTGTAACTTTCAAGTGTTCATACCGAAATATCAATACCTCTACCAGAGAAAGAAAATAACTTGCATGTTTCGGCTGGGTCTTTTCAAAGTGTCTTTCACAATCGTGAAGTGTTTGTTGAGCGATTTGATTTCTTAAACTTGCATCTATCTCTCGATCCAGCGTCCTTTGTGACAAGCCTCGCCAACGCTTCGTGAATTTTCGTCGATAAATCGTCGTCTTCTGTTGGAATTCAAAAAATACTGACACCAAAGTGTTTTCTACTAGTCCCGCAACCATATATGGAGCAATTTGCACCTGGTATTTGCATATTCTTTCTGTAAAAGACGTTTTGCAAGTACTACAGCCTCCTCTGTAATACAATCTCCTATTACTAAATAGATTTTGATGCACCCGTATTGTCACATGACAGAGAACAATAACATAATTTGGCCATGCCCCCAGCTTCCAAACCCTGTCCTCAATTAACTATGGTTCAGCCCAGCTACCTGTTTTGCTTTTCTCTTCTCTCTTCATATTTCTTGCACTTTTTGCGGTCATTCCTCATTCGTCGCTTTTGCTCTTGTGTACGTGCCATTATTCTACGTTTCTTTTCAACCAATAAGTTCAAAAATCACGCAAGTGCTTTGACTGTCTTCAGGAATCTTCAGTATATTCTAAAATGCATGCAATTTGCCACCAAAGGAACTCGGTAACTAAATAGCTATTTTTGGCCATGCTGTCCTTATATGGGCTAAGTTCGAATTGGTTGCCTAGGAAACGAACATGCTAAAATCAGCTACAATGCTTGCACCATTGGATTTTCTGCTGTTGCATGCTTTATTGATAAAGATATATTACAATTGAACAGCCAATATTGCAGCCATGAAAGTGGTATTTACAGTAGATGCCGAGTTTGAGGTAAATCACAAAATGTCACGTATTTAGTATATCATAGGAGAACATGAGAATATATTTACAGAGAGTGTACTACAGTATTTTATACAATTTCGATTTTTGAAATGACAAGGCAGCCACGAATACACTCTTAACATTGTGTCCAATTTGTCATGACTTCCCCTCCGTATTAATTTTAACATTTTGTGGACGAGATGGCACAAAATATAGGAAATCAAGGAGCGCCGTTTCATAAATGGTGCTATCTTGATTTAGTTCTATCTTTTGTGACATCTCGTCCACAAAATCATAAATTCTGCTAGATTTGTGACTAGCAAGTAACAAACTATAAACCCTACCTGTTTACAAATTTTTCGAGGAGACGGTCTGCACATTGTAGTCGTTTTAACGCCTGTTTCATAGCAAGGTTGTCTGTCATATCCTGTTTTGTTGGCAGTTCACCATTTGTTGGGTAAAACTCCTCCCAGCTGTTTATTTCTTCTTTGAGGAGTCACCTTTGCTCGGATATTCTTGTGTGAATAATAGCCAGCATTTTATTGTGATCTTTGGAGTAAGTGGCGTTTTTAGGATGTTGCTTATGTCTAACTCTGGCTTTATCAAACTGGATGACATCTTGTGTGAGCCCCAACACTGTCTCAACTGCCAGACTTATTTTGCTAGATGAACACTTATACGCCATCTCTTTTTGCATGTCTTCATCTACACTTAATTCAACACATTCTAAACTGTTTTGTTTTATAGGACTGAGATTTACTCCACTTGTGGAAGGTCCCATTGTGGAAATTTCTTTGACAGGTGGTTCCATGATGACTTCTCTTGAGTCAGTTGGAGTAGCGTCTCTGCAGTTGTTCTCATCAGTTTGTGGAAGACCTACAATAATAGAAAAAAATTATAATTCTTTTTCCCTTTCGCTATACTCTTTTTGCAAATTATTATAACATGTTATAATGGTTTGAGCAATTTTTTACCCCAGTATATATGTAAACAACCGCTAAATGAAATTAAATCATATGTCCATGTAACATTGAGATAGGCAATGCTCTAGCAAAAGTTATGGGTTTTCTCCGGGTGCTTCATAATCAGACACGAGTCATACGGTCGCTCCCAGAGGCGCCGATAGAAAGCCTCAAACTGACCAGATCATGTTGAGCTGCATCCTTTGCACTACATCTTAGCTCTCAGCTGCATGTATGAAGATGATTATAGCACCTTCACAACTTAAATTAACACTATAAATACAGTTCCATAATCATGTAGTACCTTCATACTTTAGCTCCTGATCGTCCAATAATGTATCATTGCATACAGCCAAAGTAAATGGTAAATGATTTTCATCTGGTGTGTCATGGAAAGATGGTGTGTCATCTTCTGAAATAGGTTCAGGGTGGATAACTGCTCACTTGTGCATCTTCTTGGGTTGGGTTACTAGCAATGATCATATTTCCATTCTGATGTGGAACTTGCAGAACAACTGATGGCAGTTCGACTTTTTATCCAGACAGATTTTCCAGGATGCTGCAAGATATTTCTGCTCACCTTCAAATGTTGTAGATCTGAAGTGGTGGAGTACAGGGCCCTCTGGTCTACAGTCTGGGTTTCAACAGCATCAAAAAACTCGATACTCCCATTCTCAGTTTTTTTCCACCAAATTCCTTCCCCATGTAAAAGGTAATCACTGATGTTTTCTAAGTGAGCTTGCCATGATTTGCTGTGTTTAACCAAGAAAGTGTGAGAAAAGGTGCTGTTTCCAAATGATGGCAATGCATTTGCTAATTTGGTGACTTGCTTCTGTTGATTACACACAACATTTTGGTAATCTTTAAGTTTACCTTCAGCTTGCATTCTCACCAGGATATTGCCAATGAGTTGATTGGGGTGATTTGATGATGTTCCCTTGGTAATATTCTTAATGGTGTTGAAAGCTCTTTCCTGCTCTTCAACATTGCTTGATCTGCCATTAATAATTCGATTTTGCATTGCTGCATGGGAGGTTATATTGTGGAAATAGTTGCCGTAAAGCTTTCTACAAGTAAGTTTCTTTAATTGAAACCCAATAACTTCCGTACACAAAATCCCATGTAGCCATGTTAGATTGTGGAACCGTAGCACTTGTCTTGGTGTCCTGGCTTCCTCTGAGGCATAAGCAATTTGTTGGATTTCAACAAGTGTATCAAGAAGATGTTGAGCCTTGGAAGGAATTTTTCCTCTGGTATGGAGGGATACCTGAACTAGTGAACATCGGTAGTCAAATGTCCTTTTGGTATCTTTGCCATTCAATGAGACATCCGAAACATCTAAAATTGGTTTCGCCTGATCCTTTTTGAGATGTGGTAATTCCTCAAATACATTTTCAACATGTTTACTGATATCGTGTAATGGCTCAAATGGTAGGATCTTGTAATTCTGGCAATTGATAGTCTCCAAGCCCTTGTTTGGTGTATGAAAGAGCAATGCTGGAACTCTCTGGATGCCATGCAGTGTGTCAGTGAGAAGTTTCTCCAGTTCGTCTTTACGATTACCTTCATAGATTCCTCTGGCCTAAAGTTCTCTGCTTGTTTTGATAGTTTTGCAAAAGGCTTGTTGTTTCTTTCCAGTGACTTCTTTTGGCCAATAGGCCCTTGCAAAACTACCTGTTGTCTCTCTGCTAGGGAGATGTATTTGGATCTTTGACAATACTCTAATTCATACACCCGATGTGCATTAGCACCACACAAAGGGCAGTAAAAGTGTCCACCTTTCTGCTGCCCACTTTTGTATTGCCTAGCTGGACTGTCTCCATGAAAGAATCGCATGACATCGATCACCTCATTCCCATTTTCTGTACTGATAGGATCAGTTGATTTACAAAGACACTCTTTTCTAGTCTCAATGTAAGCCAACTGTTCACTATCAGCAGAGCTTGATCTGGCTATGATGTGAACTTGTGGTACTTCTACTTTGGCCTGCACATTTACTTCTTGCTTGGTCTTGATCTTAAATTCTTCATTTGTGTAGTAAACAGCAGGATCATATAGCAATGTCACCATGAACACTAAATGACTGTGGTTTGAAACTGTGGACAAATTGTACCAAGTCTTGAAGTGCCTTGTTCTTTCAATCCCAATTAATTTCTGCCTCAAACAAGAAATATCTTCATCTTTGTCTTCATTGTATTCACCAATTGCTTTTAAAGAATCAATTATATTGCTTTCATGATATTGTTCGTCTGATTTTTCCCGCATGAACTCACTTGACTGTTCCAAAATCTTTTTTCGGATGTCTAGTAATGAGTGTTTTGTTCCTGCAACCTCAAACTCGGATTCAACTACTTGGCCATTGTCATCCAGGGTCAATTTCTTCCACTATAAACTGGACAAGCAAAAACTACATGACGCTAAATGATGAATCATATTAATAGAAAAATTATATACT
Source organism: Paramuricea clavata (assembly GCA_902702795.2). Classification (NCBI taxonomy): domain Eukaryota; kingdom Metazoa; phylum Cnidaria; class Anthozoa; order Malacalcyonacea; family Plexauridae; genus Paramuricea; species Paramuricea clavata. Next base: position 9,412 of record CACRXK020005248.1, read on the forward strand.
GTGCAGTATATACCCTTAGCTGCATGTGCTTTTTATAGCCGCTTCTAGAAAAGAATCTGCTATTTTGCACAGGAAATTAGGCCAGTTGTGATCAGGGTTGTATTCGATAACAATGAAAGTGGCAGTAAATGTGTGGAATGCTGCTTTCTGATGGCCAGTATTCTGAAAGGAGAAATTCAATCTTAAAATACCATTGAGGGCCTGGAATCAATTATAATTTGCCAGCCCTGATGGGTAAATTTCTGGATTTTTGGGCATTCTGCTGACAAGTAATTATAATGATCAATAAAGGCCTCTCCTAAGCATCCTATAATGGCTATCAAGGTGCATGCACTAAACCAGTACAAAACATTTACAATAATTTAAGTACAGTATGTTGTGAGTGGCGAAGCTAGCCATAAGCAACAATTAATTCATGCTGTGCAACTTTTAAGATTTGAAATATTCAAATAGCACATGTATGACCGGAGATATTCAAATAGCATATGTATGCCGGGTATGGCATTGTACGTTTGTAAAAAATGGAAGAAAAGGTCACGCGAGGACAAAGTACAAAGTCCGAAACAGTTTGCAAAAGAAAACAATTGTAAAAAAGTTCTCTTGGTTAGTAAAACTACTCTACAGCACTTTTTATATAGAATACTAACACAGTTTGGATAGTATTTCAAGAAAAATACGAGGTATTTCATCATTTAATCAAAGGCAACAAACAATAAAATTCAATAAAATTACAAAAACAAGTACGTTTTTAGTTTGCTTCATCTCATATATTTATGTCTCTTTTTATCTAACAAAAACAGAAATTTTCAGGGGAAAATGATAAATGTGTGGCTGCTTTAGTTGTATTTTTTATTTAGGATGGTGTCAAATTCCTCCTGGCTATCTGCAAATAACATTTGCAGCTCTTTACATAGTCAGAACACAACTATTCCTGACTGCTTTTATGTCTTTATAGTTAGAAACATTGTAAAATTTACCTTGTAATTTTGACTTTCGCTAACAAAAACGTATTGAGAAAGTTCTTTAACCACAGCAGTTGCCCCTTTTTTTATTTTAGGTTTATTTTTCTTCGTTTTGAATAGTTTTGAAAGACTTTTAGACACTTTTTGCTGTTTGAAGCTCTGCTCTCGTCGCAGGCAATAAAAATTGCGTATTGCCCATGGGCAATACGGGAAAATCCTGCCTCGTCAGCAGCCAATCAAATTGCGCGATTCATCAAAACAAATGCTTGCCATATAATAATCTTGATTATTGCACATCACAAAATACCTTTTTTGGTACTATCAGTTCTCCCATGGTATATACTTTAAATTGTACTTGGAGTGGGTAAACTAATTTCTCCTCCAGCCCCTTTCAATTTCTTTCGTCGAGCTCGAGGCAAGTCAGAGTCAGATTTTCTTTTAAATTGGCCAATATCAACACCAACTGATTCCAGCCATTCTTGAGCTATTTGACCACCATTTCTTGCTGTTTCTCCACTTGTGTTTTTGATGTTGTAGCGTTGTGCCAAATCAGACCAGTTGATGAGTGTACCAACCTCATGACTTCTTTCATTTGCTGTTTGTCCCAAATAATATTCTCAAAGTTCCCAACTGGGCTCTTTACTTTACTATTTGGCATATTTGAGGTCTTGTTGGGGGTCTTTTCAAATGCCATTGCCAGCCGTTCCCATTGCCTTGCTCTCAATGATTGAGATGAAATTATAGGTACACACAATTCCCCCAAGTTTAGGCCAGCTGGTTTGCAGCAAAAAGTCCAGCCACCCAAACGTTTCAGTATTGATGACTAATAGTTTTATTTTTTACGCAGTCTACAGTAAAAATGTAAAAAATAAAGTATAAATACGGTATTACAATTTTATGTTTTCATGGACGAAAACCTGAGGAGGGGAATTGTGTAACAATGTGTTGCAAAGTCGGTGCCGGCTACACTGAATTCGGCAGACAGAGAACATTAGGATACTTGTGTATGTAGGTAAATAAGATAAGATAAGGCATGATGATGTAGCTTAGACCACCACCTTGTAAATAAGATGATTATAAAAAGAGGAAAATATTAGTAAAAGTCAGTTCTGGCAAAAGCTTGGCTAGAGTGCTTGTTTGGTGTGTAACATAAAATTCAACCACAAACGCTTCACAAAACGTTTTAAAGTTTTCTTTATAAAACTAAACTGCCTTTTGGCTTTATCAATAAACTTTGAGTTTGCATGGCGAACGCACCTCATATAATGGCGAAAGCATCACCTGTAATGCTTGAACCGCTGCGTATAATAGCGAAACCACCGCGTATAACTCTCAAACCACTGCGTATCGACAAAATGCCGTTTGATCACTTACGCCAGCTATGGCTTTCCATAAAAGAAAACCAAAGATGAAAGATGATCACATTGCTTGTTTACCTTATGCCTGTTTATTAGGTAAGAATAGCCTGCCGGCCCGGAAGCAGTGCATTGTGGTAGGCCGAAATATGCCGAAACGATCAAGATTTCATCTGCCTTATATATATATATATATATATATACATATATACATATATACATAGATACACAGACACACACATAGACATATACATATACATACACATACATATATACATATACATATACACATATACATAAAGATTAGGTCTGCTGCCTCGCTCGCTCGCTACGGCAGCAATAATATGTTTATTCCATTACACCATTACTGGTACATAGGATATATTACAATATAACAGATACATATAAATTCATATTTATATTAAAACAATTGTCAATTGACTTAAAATTAACAATTTCAATTTTTGCAACTGATCTAACTCAACTTTAATTTCGGGTAATGTCCTAGTATAAGTTAGCCATTTGTGTTTCTTGGGAAGCGAAATAAGCATGAAACATTTAAAAACATTCGAAAGGATATCTGACGTCCTTAATTTGCCTTTGTTTGCCTTTGGGAGGTTGTATTATTATAAAGTTGGTCTTTGTTCGCCTTTTGAATATGCAGCGTTTGGATTTGGGTATAAAAGTTTGGTTTTTATAGTTTCCCGCCCAAGACATTGTATACGTGAAAAATGACATACTTTTTAAGACGAATGAATAAATTGTTTATCCAACAACTATGTTTTTCACTGCTTCTTTTGACCACAATAAATAATATATCAAGTTTAACCAAATAATATTTGATAGGCAATTTTATGAAAATTTTTAACATTGTCAGATATGCTTATTCAATTTAAAACATCGATAGCTCAGTAAATGTTGTACGGACATTCAAATATTATATATCAAAATCTAAGTTAGCCCTTTCTGAATACAATAAAACTTATTTGAGTGCAATAGTTTTGTAGTTTTTACATTACATTAAATCAAACAGTGCAAGTTTTTTTGGACACCCGGTACAATATCGTGTTTGCCATTAAAGTACTATTACACACATTTTTTAGATTAATATATATACCTGATGTGGGCTTAATGATTTGAAGCAAGGATGGTGGCAAGCTGCTATGCTTCACATGCACACACATGGCAAATGTGTTTCCCACTCTCATTGTTTTCCCTCTACAGCCAATACCATTTGATTGGATGTAATGCCGCATTGCTTCCGAAGTCATCTTTAGATCAGCAAACGGTACTGCTTTCGCCAACGATATAACAGTTATACCACCCCACCGCAATTGCAAGTCTTGGTGTGAACACTGGCTTTGAAGAATCCTTTAGACTATATAATATGTGTAATTATAGTCAATCAATAAAAAAGGGCATGCACTCAGTCTTGCATACCTCTACCATCAGCATATCTGTACACCTTCCTTCTTCAACGCATGCATTAAAAAGAATTTTTGATTTTGACTATTAAATGTTGACTAGAAATCTATTCCATTTAAGGTGGTCCAACATTGAAAACACTTTAGTTGTAACATAATTACCGTATATAGTGAAAGTTACACATGGTCAATTGTCATTTGTGCAGATGAGATAAAAAATTATACGCCACATACGGCATAGAGTGTAATAATTTATTTAAACCAGAGTAGCGAGCGAATCATGATTAATATACCTGGTTGCAGTGAACGAACAAACTTTATACTTAAAAGATATACTAAATAATAATTTGCATTAGTTGTATAATTCCATGATTAAGTGATGCGATATTGCAATGTACTAAAGGTTGTTTTCCACTTTAGACATATGTACACTTAGTGTCACTGTAGGCTATATTGTATCATTCTTTTGTGTGGCAGTCATCTGTTAATTGAGTGCTCAGAAACAAAGAGATATACCGGTGGTACCATTTCGGCTATACAATACAGTTGAAGTGGAAAACTGGTTTATAATATATACCTCTTCAGGGTTTTCTGATACGGCTTTGAACAGTTGTTCAAGACTTGTAAAAAATTGATCTTTTGCTTTTACTCTTTCCTCACAGCTCTCCAACGATTTCCCACATAGAATATCTTTGTATTCCGGCAACATAACATTTGTCATAAATAACAAAAGACCGTTCCAAAATGTATCCTTCAATTCCAGTTTGTCCAGAATCTAAATGCACACGATTATGAATCTACCGTTTATTCACTTTTGACCCATAATGGTCTCGTTTTCATGTGATATTTATACTCTAAGTGTCTATCTATCTCTCTATATAGCCTATCTATCTATCTATCTATCAACCTGCTCATTGTTACTGATTCATACAACCTGCCCCTAATATAGGGTGTAGGGCCATGCAATCTTGGTCCAGTCTAACTTGCATTTAATGATTTAATTACCTTTCCAGTTGCGAAAAGCAAAACAGCAATATTAATTTCTGAACGAACATCCAGTTTGTATGAAGTGATGATGGTTTGAATTATACATATATATATAAAATTATAATTTTTACAAAGTTATACAGTGTTCTCCGGATTGTAATTATTTGTTTTGAGCTTTCGACTCAGTACTTTGAGCCTTCATCAGAAAAATTGATCATTTGAATTTTCAATTTTTCAAAATTCAAATGATCAATCTTTGTGATGAAGGCTTGAAGTACCGAGTCGAAAGCTCAAAACAAATAATTACAATCCGGAGAACACTGTATAATTTTGTAAAAATTTTAAAAATACAAATACAAAAGACCCGAGATATTCGCAAAATGCCAACATCGCGAGAAATTTTGGGCGGGAAATTTTGAATTCGCGTGCGAATAATGACGGTGCATGCACGTCAGCAAACTATAGATCACGCCATTATAACGAACTGAATTTAATCGCCTGAAGATTGCCACAAATAGTGGCATGAAACTTAAAGTAGCGAGAAATTGAAACATTTTAAGATAACAAATTAATTCGCTCTGCTAATTAATTTGTAGTATTGAGCACTCTTTTATCTATAACGAAAAACAAAACTGTTATATATATATATATATATATATTTGAAAATATTTTCATTGACATGTCATTGTTTACTTCTATAGTGGAGCAATCTAACAGCAATATTGAAGAAGCAAACAACACTGTGACTGATGCTGCCATTCTGGTATATGAATCGGAGCCATCTCCACTGGCTACAGGTAGAATTATTAATTATATAATTATAGATTTATAGCATCTCGTAATATGTAGCATTATAGCTAAATTATAAAATATGAAAGAGGATTACTATTATCCAAGTATGTCAGTTAATGAAGTAATTAATCACACTATAGCCAGATTGATTCAGTTCTGAATACTTATGATATTTTTTTTTACATTTTAGGACACTATAATCTGCCACAAGATATTGGATCAAAGCCAGAAGGTCCCAGTCAACCCAAGCTCTTGACTTTTCCCAGTGATCATACAATTGCAAAGAAAAAAACTTGCCGTTTAAATCCTGAATGATACAAGAAGCATCCCGAGATATCATACAGTGCCTCAGCAAATAAAATAAATTTTCATTTCCTTCCCAAACAGAAAGAAGATAGATTCACAGTGAAAGGTTTTAATAACTGGGCATATGCTGTAGGTGATAAGAATAAGGGACTTGATAAACATCGAAAATGTGACAACCACCTTGCTGCAGTTAAAAGATGGGAAAGCTATCAGTCAAACCCTGTCTCCATTGAAGAGCGACTAACACCTGGCTGACCTGCTGTGGTAGATCATGCCTATTTTGCCAAGGTTAATTATATATACGATGGTTCTGCTTACAAGAGATTGCATTTTGTGGAGTAGAAGAGCATGATAACAAGTCCGACAGAAACCGAGGAAACTTTAGGGAATTGATGGATCTTGAGTTTGAACTTCATGGTGAATTTGAAGAACAGCAGTAAGCAATCATGAGCCAATACTCTATCCACGCTGATTACCTGAGTAAGACTATTTACACTGAGTTTATTTCCATCATGGCAACTGAAGTAAAGAAATCAATCTTCCAGGAAGTAGCAGCTACGAAATTCTACACGGTGATTGTTGATGAGTGTAAAGATGTATGTAACTTTGAAAAACTCAGTTTCTGTGTTAGGTATTCCATTGGATCCAAGCCCATTGAAAGATTTGTTCAAATTGTTCACTTATCTGAGGGTTCTTATGGTGCTAAAGCTATTGTAAAAGAAGTGGAGAAGCTTGTTACAGAATTGATAGGCTTTGGGTGCATGTTGACTGGCCTTGGTGCTGATGGGGCTTCTGTGATATCTGGTGAATGGACTGGTGTGCAAGCATTGCTAAAGCAGATATTCCCATGGCTTATTTACGTTCATTGTGTTACCCACCGATTGAACCTTGTTGTTGTGGCTTCATTGAAAGGGACATGTAAAACCATTCTCACCCTTGTTGATAAGTTGCATTCATTATTTAGTTCTGCAAAGACAAATTATGTTTTTATGAAGGTTCAGCCAGAAACCAAAGTCAACGTTATGGCTATGGCTAATGATGTGGCAACAAATCCTGGTCCTCGTTCTTCTATCGAGTGTTTATACCTGAACTCAAGAAGTCTTAATGCATTTGTTGAAATGGATGACAAACCCTCCGAAGTCTGCAAAATAGACGTATTTCAACAATTAGTCTATAGCAGTGACTATGTTGTTTGTGTTTCCGAAACCTGGCTCAACAACTCGGTCCTTGACAGTGAACTGTTGTGCCTCCGAGTTAAAGAACGAAGTGTCAACCAAACTAGACGATTATTATACAGATATTTATTCGGCCAGTTGGTGAAAAACTAAAGACAATTACACAACAATATATATTACAGTTACGAAATGAGACAGCGAACAATCTACAACACATTATACAAGAAAACACTTACATCTTTACTACGACCGTCTCCTTGAATAAGATAAACTTAGCGTAAGTAATGTAACTCCGTTCAATATATGTCCTTTGATGTGGCCTTATGCGATATGTCCTTCAATATGAATTAGATTATGCTGTCCGTTTTATTCGTATACATGAGTAATCATGCGTTACAATCATGCGTTATGTCAGTAATTAAACATGCAATCATCACAGAACTGTTAGCGGGTTATTCCATCTTTCGTCGAGATAGACTGGGAAGAACGGGAGGAGGCGTTTTAGTTGCAGTAAAAGAGACTATTCACACAAAACGTTGCTACGATGTTGAAAGAAATAATGTTGAATTTGTCATAGTAGAACTTTTCCAAGAGAATATGAAATCAATCTTACTTTACACTTTCTATCGTCCTCCAAATTCTTTGTTGGATTCCATACAACAACTAAATTCATCACTTGACGACAATCTTGAGTCCGCCTGCATTCTTCTTACTGGGGATTTCAACCTTCCTGCGATCGACTGGTCTCTGGATCATCCAAGCCCAACCAGCACTGGAGGTCATTTGGAAGACAAGTTCTTTGATTACGAGTGTGGAAATTTCGAACAGCTATGGAATGCGTTGACAAATACAACTTTCGAAGATATGCCATCAGGAAATATTGACCATCATTGGAATTGTTGGAAAGAATGGTTTCTCATGCATGTGAAAAATTATATTCCTATGAAAGTTGTGACAGACACAAACTCGCCACCCTGGATCGACGGAGAGATTAGACTTTTGTTGCCAAAGAAGTATGCTGCATTAAAAAGATTTCAACAGTCACAAACAAATGCTCGAAAACAAAAACTGCGAACTCTATCTCAATCTGTCAAATACCTAGTCAGACAAAAACATTGTGATTATCTTGAAAAAGTTAAAGATTCCTTTGCTGAAAATCCAAAGCTGTTTTGGAGATACCACAAGTCAGTGCATCATCATCGGGTGAGCAATGGACCTGAAATAGTTTATAACGGTGAAACGGCAAAGACTGCAGCCCATAAAGCAGAACTTTTCAATATGTACTTCTGTGTGTTTACATCTCCTCAATCAAGTACCAACCTAGAGGCTGTCACCCGTTTACATCCATTAAGAACTGAACTGCAACGTTCGGACATAGTAATCAGTGTAGACGAAGTTACCGATTATTTGGATACGTCGAAGGCAAGCGGTCCCAATGGTATACCATCCCGGCCTCTAAACGAATTTGCTGGACAAATAGCGCCAAGTCTATGCAATATCTTCAACCACTCACTGCAATCTGGTTAACTCCCTTCAGAGTGGAAATCAGCAAACATTACTCCGATACACAAGAAACAACAAAAAGAATTCACAGAAAATTATCGACCTATTTCCCTGCTCCCCATAGTGAGCAAAGTTTTAGAACAGTGCATCTACACTAACTTTTATTATCATATTTTACCTCTCATTGCTCCATGTCAACACAGATTTCTAAGAAATCGCTCCTATGTAACACAACTTCTATCAGTACTCCACACCATTGGGAAAAGTCTGGACAAGAACCTTGTTTACCTTGACTTCGCGAAAGCATTTGATTCTGTTGGCCATTCTACTCTTCTTCAAAAACTCAAATGTTACGGGGTGACCATAGATATCTTATATACACTAGATAGCGCATCTTTTTTAGTAAAATTGAAGCCAAGAATATTCCAGCGGCTACCCCCATTTGAATAGATGGCAGCCATGTTGGAGTTTCCCACTCGCTAATAAGCGCTTAAAAAACAACAATAACTTTCATCATTTAAATAGTTTGAAAATGTATTTGGAATAGGTTTAACTTAATGTTTAAGTTCCCTGTTTAAGAAATAGAAAACATATACAAGTCTTCTCATTTCATGGGAATATCATGAGTCTGCAATCACGGCTTCAATTTTTGAATTGCAGAATAATTAGATGCACTATCTAGTGTGTATAAGATATCTATGGGGGTGACTGGAAACCTTCTAGGTTGGTTTGCTGATTACCTTAACAATTGTCGTCAGAGAGTCGTTGTGGACGATGTCGCATCACGTTGGGCCCCTGTTACATCTGGAGTGCCGCAAGGAGTATCCTGGGACCTGTGCTCTTTGTAATCTTTATCAACAATATTCCTGAAGTGACTGATGGAACATCTCCAGTGCTGTTTGCAGACGACACTAAGGCTTACAAGGACATAAAATCGGTAACAGACTGTGAAAAGCTTCAGCAGACCTTAAATAAGTTAGATATTTGGACTTAAGACAACGTAACATTTAATGCTTCTAAATGTAAGGTACTATCAGTGACACATAAGAACGATCCAATAACCTATCCCTACCACATCAGTCAAAATGATTTGATGAGTTGAAAACGAAAGATCTTGGAGTAACCCTCTCCTACAAACTTCACTGGGAGATTCACATTAATGAGATCATGTCGAAAGCTAATAAGCAACTTGGTGTGCTAAAACGAACATGCTTATCATCAAAAAATGTCATCAGACGTTCATTGTACCTGACACTAGTTAAATCACAACTCTCCTATGCAACACAAGTTTGGTCTTCAAATCATCACAGTCAACTCAACAGAAGAATTGAAAGAGTTCAAAAAAGGAGAGCGACAAAATGGATCTTAGGAATAAAGACTGGTGAAATACCTTATGAACAACGGTTAATGACATTGAAACTATTACCTCTCACATACGACAGAGAAATCAAAGATCTTGTGTTCTTCTACAAGATGTTGTATGGCCACATCAACCTTAAAATGGACAGTTATGTTTCATTCATTGAACATAGATGCACTAGACTCAGTCAAGCTGCTAGTGTTGTGCTTCAAACACCCTTGCATAGAACAACGACCTTTCAATAGTCATACTTCAACCGGATAGTTAAACCATGGAACTATATATGTAGAGACATTCATCGAGATACATTCTCCAGTCCGATCTCCTTTAAAAAACTATCTTAACCGCAAATATACCGAACTTGTTAGGTCAGTCTATGATGTTGAGTTATCTTGTACGTGGTCACTGGTATGGAATTCTCCTTGCCACAGGTAATAGTTAAGTCAGTTTGTCATGTTTGTATATTTGTCTGTCTCTGTATGTAATGTCTCTGTCTATCATGTAAAGGCTAGTCTACATTCGGGAGGGTCTTTAGGATCGGGGTGGACGGAAAAGTTTTCAGTTAGTTTTGCGAGCTTTTGTTTGGAACCTCTGGTTTGGAACTAAATGAATTTAACGCAATGAAAGCTCTCCCGCCATTTCTGTTCAGCGGGGGATTTTCCTGTGTGGAAGCTGGCCTTTACCTTTACATGCATGTTCAATCTGTCTCTTAGTTTACTTGACATGTTCAGTTTCAGGAAATAGAGACATGTTTACTCAAACTCTCTGAAGCGGTGACTATTGTGAATTTCGAGTTAACTATTCAGTTTAATTTTTTGTTTGCCGGAACCCTTTAGCGAGTTTGAGATTGCAATGTTCTATTAGTTATCATGATTACTATTTTGGAGGTGGGTGTCCTGCATGGGACCTTTATAAGAGTCCCATTTGTACCTTACCTTTTTGGATCTACATTTGATATCTAGGTTATTTTAACTTAATGTAATATTTGTTCTGTTATATTGTTTTGTTTGTTAAAAATTGTGAATATTGATCCAAATAAAATTTGTTAAATTAAATTAAATTTAAAAAATTATGCAAGAATGATCTGAAATACAGTGGTCTGCCATGTTCTATGTATTAGATGTTATCTATGCAAGATACAAAGAAACCCTGATGACGCTGGTCAAACGTGCCGCAGACTCTGATGATGCTGCTATCATCGCTGGAGGGTTATACCATAAGCTAGCCAGTGGACACATGATCCTCACCTGTGTTGTTTTGAAGAAAGCTCTAGCTATAACCACAAACCTAAGTGATCTCCTACAAAGCTCACAGTTAGAATGGACAACAGGCCTCATAATATAGCGGACCACAGGACCATTGGTCCCAGAAAATTTTTGAGGTTGGCAGAAAAAAATGGAGGGTAAAACTTAAAACTCTCCAAAGAAAAAAAGTAAAGAGAAAGAAATGGAAAACAGAAAGGAAGAAAATGAGAAAAAATGACATAATTGAATAATAAGCTGTAGGTAGTGAACTAGTGATGTTTGCAACATGCAAGTAATACAAGTTTCCAATATACCATTACAGGCGGCACTCCAGAAGCCTGATATTATGGTCAAAGACAGGCAGTCTAGCAGATATTAAGACGAAGTCCTCAATGCAGTTGTTATAATTTATTTCATCTAGTGTATAAGCTACTTCTGAAAATACCACTCCAGTTATATATGAATACAACTCATTTAACAACTACAGTATGTGGATTAAAAAGTCTACAAGTGCAGTGATTTCTTACAATGTAGCAAAAATCTAAGCAATATGTTCCAATACACAACAGCCTTCTGCCCTTCTCATGAACTTTCATCCATTAAGATGATATTCATAACAAATACATTAAAATTATAAGAATCTAGAATCTTAAACTGCAGACAAGTTCCAGCAGTCACTTTCATCATCCATTAAAATGTAAATGTTTGTTGTTAAATAAAAATATAAAGAATATTTATTTGAAATACGTCAACCCTGCTGGCAGTGGTTTCGGAGCTGAGGAGAGACCACTGCGAGCAAACAAACGACTTTCTATCGAGCATGCACGAAGATCACGTTGTACGTCACTAATTTGACTTCATTTCCTGTAGTTTGACAGTTTGTTATCTGTACATAAACAAGCGTGGCATAGTACTGTTTTACTTGTTGTCTGTCAGTTTTAATCGAATGACTTTTTATTCTACATGCGATTCACAATTTATGTATCAGTTTTAATATTATTATTGTCAGTAGTAAAATCTTTTGAAATCGGTGCCTCACCCTACAGCTACAAATTGTGCATTTGAATTCCTGTTATATCATTTAAAATTCTTGTATTTATCCAATCAATATCAATTTTTAAAATTCGATCTGCAAACTTTATTTGTGTTACTTAAACGTTGGAGATTGTGTTAACACTTTCAATAAATTCCAATTTCCAAAGTTTCCAAATAATATAATATAATAATGTTTTCAATTACTGTTTGACAATTATTGCAATTTTTGATGTACAAATTTCAACTGATCAAAGATTGTTGTGACGGCACTACTGTTTCTGTAAAAGGTTGATTTTTGTTGCACTGTGTGAATTTATAGTTACTCTGTTGAACTGTAGGCGGTTTTCAAGTCATCTTAATGTATAATTTCAAACATTTTATTCAATATTTTGTAAAGTTATGATATTTTGTAAAAGGTAGTTTATTAATAGCATGTTACTATATTTAGAGCGTGATTGTGTTGTTTTTGTACAACTGGCTTGCATTTTACCAGCAATACACAACAACAACAAAAACTTGTTTTACCGGTTTCTCATTTCATGTATTAACGTCCATGAATATGAACGGCAGCTACATGAAATGATTGTTCTTTTGTTCACAGTGGTTTCTCCTCAGCTCAGCTAGAAACCACTGCTCGCAGGGTAAAATATGTCTATTTTGGTTTCAAATCTAATGAAATGGTGCATAGAATACACTGAATTTTGTTTAGTGATCAAATTTAAACATAAGATGATTCCCAGTGTTTGCGTGCAGAAAATATTTTTGTTGGCTTTGTGGTCCCAGAAAATAAAATATTTTATGCAGCCCTGATTATTTTATTGGACAAGTGCAGCTCAAGAGATTGAGATGTGTAAAACACTTCTCACTGTTCTGAAAATATGAGTCAATCCCTTCCATCATAGATGAAGCTAAAGCTATTGGTGGGGAATGTGCAATACCCCTGAGCCTAACTTCTCCTGTTTATAGGATAAGATCCCACTTCAGTGATACAGAAGTTGATGTCTCTAAATTCACCAAGGATTTTGTTGTGAAAGTGTGTGACAAGATTTCAGCGGAGATGATTTTGAGATTCCCTCCCGAGAACATGGTTATTTTGAAAGGCATGAATTCCTTGAATGCAACCAGTGCAAGGTACCTTGATGAACAACTGCTATCACAGTTGGTAGATCACTACGGCACTGATATTTTGGATTTAAATAAAACACTGCTTCAGCTTGAGGTACAGAAATTCAAACTGCAGTGTGACCCCAACATTCAGCTCAATGCAACCAACGTGGATCCAAAGTTCTACCCGAACTTGATGAAACTTTTCCACTTAAAGTGAAGGTTGCCAGTTTCTTCTGCAGAGCCAGAAAGAAGTTGCTCAACAATGAAACGAGTCAATACACCGCTGAAGAATAGACTAACAGATGAAAAAATGTCTGATTTATGCCTCCTGTCATCTGAAAGGGATATCACAAAACGGCCAATCGGCTTATTTTTTTCATGCTCTTTCAGATGAAGCAATATAATTTTTTTGTTGCTAATACCCTTCAACAATGATGTTATTAACATTTTTAATGACAAGTCATGACGCATACCACTGCGGGCAGCACAGCACTAATCGTTGCTAGTCTTGCTTGACTAATATTGTATTTGAATTTTAATTGTTGTTTACAGTTCGCTTATGATCTCATCACTCAAATTACTGTATCTCATTTAGTCTCTAATATTTTTTTGCTTTATCATGAAAAATAGCACACCCCCCCTGGCCAGGGCTAGGGGAGTGTGCACCCCTCCCAGTAAATCCATCCCTGGGTTGGGTTCTCATTCTGACTGCTGGCAGCTTGTCAGAAAACAGCTCAACCATAATACTTGTATGCTTTAGCAAACCAATTGATTCATTCAATCTTGTTGTGTTTCCGTCGTTTACCATGATTTATAGGTGTTCCTTATAAGCCTGCAGTTGAAATGTACAAAGTTTTTATAAGTGTCATATAGCGAAAGCAATCTCATTCTATTCACATAAGGAAACCGGCAGCGTTTGAGAAGCAATTTCAAAAACTTATATTTTATCACCTAATACAAAGTTATTGTGTCAAATCACTTGTTTTAATTTAAACATACATACATACACACATACATACACACATCATGGTGATGCAAAATTGCGGCTCGAAACTACAAATTTCCACCTTTGGGATTTGAGCGTAAAACTGACAAAACAAATTTCCATGGGCATGAGTTTTCAAATTTCAGAATTTTATGTTACATTTTGCTGAAGTATTTGTTATTTATCAAAAGAGATGTTTCAATTCACAACAGAAGAAAGAGCTTGAAAGAGCTTTTATCTATTTTGCAGTTTACAGAGAACTTGGGTAACATTTAATTGGGGATTGTTTCTAGGCTAGTCTGCCCCCAGCGTGTAGTTCGTATGCACAAAGAACATCAGTGTTACAAATATATATATAGTTTTTCGTTTTACCTCAAAAAACCAAGACACTCTGTTTCATCCGTATAGGAATCATCAGGTGCAAAAATGTAATGATAATTGATTCCTATATGGATGAAACAGACTGTTGTGGTTTTTTTGAGGTAAAACGAAAAACTATGTTACGCTCTATGGTATTGAGCACTGTTTGTGTTTCGTAGACCAGAAACGTAAGCTATATATATATATAATTCTTTGCATAATACATGGTTGTTTCTTTACAGACGCTGATCAATGTAAAAAGACCAAAGTAACTTAATTGAAAATGAAGCAGGCTAAATCAAAAGGTACATGAATGTTTTTTCAGCATTGTTGTGCATATCTTAAGGATAATTTTTCAATCGATAGTAATTATATGTTTCGTATGCTAAAATTGTCCCAATAAATAATCAAGGAAGATTCTAAAAACAAGAAAGTATTCTTCCTGTATCACCAGTACGTTACGGTTCTGATATCAGCATATGCTAAGCTAATTCACCTTTTCGATAATTATGTGACGCATGCTTCATTGTCCTAGAAGCCTCGCCGTCATGAATAAAGATAAGAGTGTATTGGTTTAGGAAATTCGAAAACAAGGTTCCCAGGCCAAGGAGATAGTTGTGACATAATTATCGAAAAGGTTTACTAGTATTAGAAAAATGGATTGGCAAGCTTTAAATTTATAACCTTCCAGCTTTCTCTGATTCTGATGAGTTGGTGATACTATAATTGCAATCTTCTTTTTTATTAGTTTACATCATCACGGCGGCAGAAGCTTCTTTTGCCAGAAAGAATACGCAAAAATGGTCCAACATCTTGAACAAATACACAGTGGTGAAGAGGAGGTTAAGAAAGCCATAGCATACGACCCTAAAGACCCGAAAAGAGTTCAACAATTTGAAAAGTTATGCAGGATGGGCAACTTTAATCACAACATGAAAGTGCTTGATATCAAAGAAGGCAAATTAAAGGTGGTGAGAAGGCCTCCTGCAAATACTGAAGCAAATCCAAATGATTACTTACCCTGCCAGTATTGCCATGGTTTTTTCTGATAGACGAACTTAAGAGACATGCACCGAAATGTTCTTGTAACGAAGAAGAAGAAAGTACAGGATCGAAGCGCATGAAGTATGAGGGAAGAGTTATGCTTGCAGCTAGTGGTCAGTTTGCTTCGCGAAGTACCAAATTGCTGTCGGATTACATAATCCCAAAAATGGCAAGCGATGTGGTAAGCATTGTAGTACAAATCAATCAAACTATCCTGAGGGTTGGAAGCCAACAGTTGGAGAAAACAGGAACGGAGAAGGCGTCGGAGGTGTCGCAGAAAATGAGGCTTATAGGCAGGGTGGGGTGAAAATTAATGGAAATGAGAAGGCGTCACTAGAAGACCTTCTAAAACCTGGAAACTTTGATACCCTCATCTGCTGTGCACGAAATATGGCTGGATACGAGGAAAATGCAGCCAGCAACTGCAGTCCACTGTGGTTATGAACTAAAGAGGGCTGCAATGATCCTACGATGATGCCAAGCCCTGCAGGAGAAAGACATTGGAAAGAAAGATGATGTTGATATTTTCCTGCAATTATATGAGGCTGAGTGGCACCAGTAATGTTAAAATGCCTGCGTTGAACCACTTGGCCCTGAAAAAGCACAACAAACCTCAGGTTTTACCACTTACAAGCAGCGACCTTTTGGCGGTATGAAAATACATCATGGAAAGAATATCAGTTCTGACGAAGAAAGTCACAAGCAATCCGACGAAGAAAACTGGAGAGAACTAGCCGAAATCTGTCTAACGAGGCTAATTATGTTCAATAAGAGATGTGGTAAATATTTTTGTTACGCACTCATATGTTGTTGGATGAGGTTGAGTTTTATGTTTGAAATTATTAAGATCAACAGCAATGTTATCTAATTCCGAATGCTAATGCTTCGACAAATAACATTTGCAGGGGTCCGAATTATTCAGGATATAATTCTGTGACACACACAAATAAAACAGAATTAGTGGTATATCGGCAATTAAGAGTTGCAAAAAAAGATTATCTGACAAATTGACATTTTCTTGTCCATTAGGGGGTGAAGCTGACAAGATGATGGTGGAGATTTTTGAGTCACAACCAAACTGGAACAACCAGCAAAATGAAGAAATATTACAGGTAATAATAACTACAGTATAGTTTGTGTGGGAAAAGTGGTCTTCTTTCCAAATCAATCATTTGCAGAACTACTGGAGAGTAAAATTTGTTTGATTTCTTTCAAATTTTATTGTGCCTAACCTATTTTCTTTCTCTTTAAATGAAAGCAAGGCTATTCGTATTTTATGCTGCACTCCGGGGGCGGTTCTTCAAAGCACTAGCAGCACTACATCTGGGTTAAAGTGGCACTTTCTCGATATATGCGCAACTGAAATCTGGTATATATAAATTAATACACGTGGTTATGGTTAGAATAGGGTTGTCCAAATATAGAGAAAGTGCCCAAAACGAACTAACAAAAATATAAGGTGGTGGTACATAATTTAATCAAGTTCAGATTATTATAAAATGCATATAGTAATCGTAAGTAGTAAAAGTTTAATTATATATAAGAGCCAACTGAGCAATTCTTCCAATTTTTAAACAACAACCTGTGATATGTTATTTTTATTTTGTTAGATTCTGAAGCAATTGAGGAAGGCTCTGGAAGGGTAGAGAAAGATGGTATGTATCCCAACTACTGATTTCGTTTTCACTTTTTGCCTGACAAAAAGATTGATCAAGCAACCCATAACCTACTAAGTCTGAAGTGAAAAAGTTATCGTTATCAAAGGAAAAATGTTATCTGAGGTTAACATATTTCAATTTGTTTAGTGCATGCACAGTGAAATGGCCAAAAGGGAAATTAATGAAATGCCTTTCCATTATCTTTGTCTGTGAAAATTATATACATAATCTATTTTAAAACAGATGGACCAACATCTTCGCAAATAGAAGAACTAATTGCTAGTCATATGGCTGGGATGTCGACAGAAAAAAGTAAGTATGTTGGTCATAAAAAATCTCTCAAAGCTATTTTGGTTAACATATACTAGTGCGGTTCGGAGAAATGTTTCCTTGACGAAATTTTGAATATTGATGCAGGAAATGCAACTAAAATTTGGCATTTCATAGCCTGCCAGTGCTCTTGATAGATCATTTTAGATCTACGCCCGGCACACCGGTTCAATGATGCACTCTTGACCAAAAAGGTTTTTCATGTAAATCAGAAACTGTGAATAATTTGTGGCACCAAAGGTATCCTCAACGGCTTTTTCATTCTCAACACAACTTTAAACCGGCTAAACATTATCGTCTTTCGGAGAAACGTGAAAGCTTATTGCATCCCAATAGATGTCATTTAAAAGTCCAAATTGCAGCAAACATCGCCGATTGATTTAACAGAACTTGTACGATATGAGGTTATGTGAAAAATTAAAACTTTTGTTACAGTAAACAAATTGCTCAGTTCTCATATTTTAGCTGAAATTCAAACCGCCCGGCCTCGTCGTAGATCTTAAACTTGCTTGATCGTTTCCCGCAATTCTTGCTCTATTCTTTTATAATATTAATGTGCAAAACACCACGTATATTACACTGGTCGGCTGGAGAAAATCTCTGCGTGCACTTTGCCACGCAAAATCCGGCTTTGACTATTTTGACTAATCGACAGTAACTCAAAATCATGAGTACTATGCATAACCCGCAGTGTCTCAAAATAGTGAGTAAACTACTTAAAGTGCATATGACACAAAACTGTTTATTGTCTTAAGAGCGACTGTCCGTAAAAATCGAGCAAACAGTGGCAATAGATGAAAAATAGATTGCTTTCATATTTTGCTCAAATTTAGGTAATACCTAGTTATAAATGGTGTTTGGGTTAGATATTCAATATTTGGTCGATAAACGTACAAATATCAGAAATCAAGAATTTGTCTCCGGAGGCTGTAATTAGCCGCAGACAAAGCCGTTGCCATGGTCAATTTCATCACTTCGCGACAGATTCAAAACTGCCCGTAGATAGTTTTGATGGTTTGATGACTATAATTCAAGTATTAAAGAATAGTTTTATCAATATAGAATGGCCCAGGAGGCTTTAACTGGCCTGACAGACGTTGTTGAAATTGGCTATTTTTAGTCAAATTTTACAATTTCATTTTGTCTCTGGATTTGAAGGGGAAATTTACTATGTGCGATAATCGTGAATTTGTTTATATTTCATCCACGGAATGGTATGGCATGAGTATATGTTATATATAAAAACTAGCTTGGGTTATTGCCTTGGAGCCTCACGCGAGACTTTTAAAAAAGCTCATTTTGGTGATTTCCAGTGGAATGTAACACAATTAAATCATTAGGCCCATACGTCTATACGAGAGTCACGAAGCTCAAATTGTTCAAAACTTTGAATTTTGTGTTTCGATATCAATGTATATGCTTTGTATATTTTATTAAGAATCGTTTAGAAGGATTTTCAATATATTTTAGTGATACAACAAAAGCACAACAAATCATCATATCATTACTAGACTGTAACGTTGCTATTTATAGCAATTTGCGTGTTGTTACTGAATGTATATTTAATTTGTCTGCAGTCTGTAAGGTTTTGAAGTCTTATAATTCTCATTTTTGTTTAATGCTTTCTCTGCATATGTAAACTAATAGAATTAAAGCTATAGGTAAATACAATAAAAGTACATAAGTT
>CACRXK020005249.1:0-28724 GCA_902702795.2 Paramuricea clavata
GCTATATATAGAGTCTCATTTTCACGATTGAGACATTGGACTTTAACTCATGCCACATACATGAAAATGAGGCTCCTGTGACAAGGTGAAATACATTCTGGAAGGGTGTATTTGACTTTTTTGAAAAATTATTGGCAGTAAAAAATTTAAAAAAAACAAAAATGTATAATTTTAATTCCTATAAAACTTATTTACACTTCAATAAAGTTATCATAATCATATAATTATTTATGTTGTTATGCATGGTATTATAATTAACTAATTAATTTTGTTGTTCTGCATGTTTTTTCTGCATGTTGATGCCTCAGTGCCATCTCTTGTGCATATTAAACATGTAATTTCTGCAAAATAAAAGATGACATTATTATCATAATACATTATACATCTTTACATCACAAAAATATCATATACACATATGTTAACCCTTCACAAGTGGTAATGTGTCTTGATATGCCTTACTATATTATTTCAATCTAGTCCTAATGCCAGACAATTTTACTAGACTAAGTCAAGGGGAGAGTGTAATACTGCAATCACATGATCTGTTTTTACCAAGACCATTGATCCGAGCTTCAAAATTAAATGTCATGTTTCAATATTCAGCAATGCAATTATTACATTCCTAACTAACTGCTAAAATATGTCAAACTTAACTATTATGAGCAAATTTCATCATAATTTCTCATAGGCTGTGTCATGGCCAATCAGACATCACTACTCCCAATGTTAGAAATCATGGGTGGATTTACTTGGGGGGGGGGCGGTTAAACCCCTCTAAAAAAGTGATCAACCCCACCAAAATTCTGCTTCACCCCTCCCATTTTGTGTGAAAGGCTTTAACCCAAATTCCTAACCCCTGCCAAAGCTAACTGAGTGGTGCCGCTTGCACCCCACCAGAAATATTTCTACCCCTCCTTTTAAATAAATGAAATCCACCCTTGTTAGAAATGTTGTACCTCATGATTAGTGTATCAGTGACTCACTTAAATCCTGGCAGCTTGTGGGCAACATTTTTGTTGCCCACAAGCTGTGTAAAACTATATAGTTTTATATAGTTCTGAACAGACAATGGCAAAATGATATCTATTTTAATTAAAGACTCTTCCCTTGATGAGTAAAACATCTGGATTTAATCTCACAGATTGAGTAAAATAAGAAAGTAGCCAGGGTTCATTGCAGCTTAATGGGCTGACTATATATCTCAGGGGCTGCTCATTTGCAGATAGGGTAATTAACCCACTGTGTGGCAGCAGGGAGCAGTCTCAATCTCCTTAAAATCATCTAGCATTAGACAGACAGAGTAAAATAATAAAGACAGTCGTTAGGGCTCATCAGGACAGGGCATATGCATTGTCACATGTAGGTGGGCCTCCTCTATGGCTCAAGTCTCTCTGGTCTTGTGCTTATCTATATATACTAATTCTGCACTGTGATGGGCAAGTATATAAATTTCACACCATATTTAATAAACGTTTTAAAATATATGAACATGTAATCATGTGATGTAAACAACCACAATTTTTAGTATAAATTAAAAACTGGCAATAAAACCACCAAGGCCAGTGCTGTCTGCTGACACAAAACAGCATAATTTCATGTACACAATGTTTAATCGTTAACAATACTTTTATGTCCCCTATTGAAATATTCGCTGTATATATTAGGATGAGTTTTTGACATAATATAAGGGTCTAGTGACTCCAGCCGTCTAGAAAGTTATAAAAAAGTTTCGTGAATCTTACCTGAAAGAATTAGTCTTTATTTGTAGTGAAATGCTGCATCCACAAGCGAAGCAAACCCGCACCCTCGCTCCGCGTTGTAAAACAAGTAATGTTCGAGGGAAATATTAAGATTTTTTTAGCTCCATATCGTATTAATATTTGCCCCAAAACCAGGGGGGTTAAGGACATCGTCGAATGCTTAGGATCGCGGTTGGTCAGTGGCAGTTACCATGAAAATAAAGTAAGTGTTGTCATGGAAATGGCGTAAGATCCGCCATGTTTTTGGCGACACTTTTTGATCCCGAGTAAGTCCTCCAGTAATTGTCCAGTAATATAGTATAGCTCAGTGGTTGCAACTAAAGGTGAACAGTTGCAGATAAAACATTCTCTATTCTCATTAAAAAGCCTGTAAAAGTTTCCACTAGGTCTCTAGCCCAACACGTTCAGACCACACAAAGTTTTGTTACTTATTATTGCACACATGGGAAACAACAATTAAGTGTTGTTGTTCTTGACAAACATTGAAGATTCTAATCACGCGAATGTTTTTATGAGCGACTGTTCATCGTTAGTTGCAAACGACGGTACAACATACTTGAACATTTTTCCGACTGTGACCGAATGTGCAACGACATATTTTTCAAAGTTGTTATCAATTCCTAAAATTTGTTTATAGTAAAACGGCCTGCTCAGCACTCACTACTCACGATGGTTTCATTTAGAAATGCAGTTACCAGGAAAGGAACTGATTCTAAAATATGTAAATTTAAAAGCATTGGCTAACAGAATAAAGCGATGTGAAGACAAGGTACAAACTTTTATAGTTGCTATTTGTTATAGAATCCTATAAATAAACCGATTGAACAATAATTTTGCCTCGAATTTGCATATTCTATGCTGCATGTTTATATTTTATTTTTATAGTATAAAAATAAAATTGTAATACTATGAAATAAAATACATTTCTGTTTATTGACCAGGACTTATTTAATGTCTTCTTCGTGCAGTGGTCAGAGTAAATTTCTACTTCTAGCAAGTAATTATTTGACAAGCAGTCTGGAATAAGCACAGGACTTTTAATGCATCAGCCAAATCCAAGTGTGCCCATCCCCCTTGCCCAGCCATTTTCCTGTAAAGCACATCCCGGGGGTTGGGCATTTCCACTCGAACCTTAGCCCCGCCGGGGCATTTGAAATTAATAATTTGGATTCTTGCACTTCACTTGTGGAATTAATATTAGAATGTTAGGGTTTGTAATCCAAGTGAGAATATTTTGTAATCCAAGTGAGAATATACAAATGTATAGTACATGTATATATTTTGTGTATATATGTTGTAATTCAAATGAGAATAGTTTGTAATCCAAGTGAGAATATACAAATGTATATATTCTCACTTGGATTACAAACCCTAACATTCTAATGTTAATTCCAACAAGTGAAGTCCAAGAATCCAAATGATTGAAGTCCACCTTATCACAACCCGCACACCCGATTACCTAAATATACATGAACTTACGGTTAAAGCTCAACAGCTGGCCTCTGTAGCTCAGTTGGTTAGAGCGCTGCACCGGAATCGCAGGGCCGTAGGTTCAATTCCTACCAGAGGACCTTGTGCTGCATTTTTCGCAGTCGTTCCTGGTTAGGTCTTAAAATGTATATATTCTCACTTGGATTACAAACCCTAACATTCTAATATTAAGTCCACCAAGTGAAGTGCAAGAATCCAAATTGTTGAAGTCCACCTTATCATAACCCGCACACCCGATTACCTAAATATACATGAACTTACGGTTAAAGCTCAACAGCTGGCCTCTGTAGCTCAGTTGGTTAGAGAGCTGCACCGGAATCGCAGGGCAGTTGGTTCAATTCCTACCAGAGGACCTTGTGCTGCATTTTTTGCAGTCGTTCCTGGTTAGGTCTTAAAATGTATATATTCTCACTTGGATTACAAGCCCTAACATTCTAATATTAAGTCCACCAAGTGAAGTGCAAGAATCCAAATTATTGAAGTCCACCTTATCACAACCCCCACACCCGATTACCTAAATATACATGAACTTACGGTTACAGCTCAACAGCTGGCCTCTGTATAGCTCAGTTGGTTAGAGCGCTGCACCGGAATCGCAGGGCCGTAGGTTCAATTCCTACCAGAGGACCTTGTGCTGCATTTCTCGCAGTCGTTCCTGGTTAGGTCTTAAAATGTATATATTCTCACTTGGATTACAAACCCTAACATTCTAACATTTGAAATTAAGTATTTGGAGGTTTTGCGATCACTGATAACTTGATAATAATATAAAACAAAACACTTCTATCTGCAACTTTTACAATCACTGATAACTTGATAATATTTAAACCAGTCAAGTTGTAGTTTAAATAGAGAATAATGCATGGGTGCACGAAATACCAGATTTATTTCGAGTGTTGAACATGAGTGTGCAGCGAACAAGTGAGCGCAGCGAACAAGTGAGCGCAGCGAACGAGTGAGATGTCATGTTCAACACGAAAAATAAATCTGGTATTTCCAACCACCCATGTATTTTTCTGTTTATTATATAAAGGACAGTCTTAAATGAAAAGCGATAATTTTTACAGAAAAGCGATAATTGAAAAGGCGATAATTGAAAAGGCGATAATTTTCACATGTGAGATTATCATGAATAATTTCACATGTGAGATTATCATTTTTATCAGTGCTCGAAATCTCTGTAAAACACTATCTTTATATAATAAAAATTCATAAATTTGAACCATGCTAGAGCATGACAACAGCAAAATGCTCTATAGTATGATGCACAATATTTTGGGAGGTGAAATACACGAACAATAAATCAGAGAGTGTTTGCTTGGAACTCACTGGGGGGGGGGGTGCAACACCCCTGATAATTGCTCATGAGGAATTTCAGGTAGATTTCCAGTGCACTGTTAGGTAAATTTAAGTAGATTTGCAGAAGATCTTCAGGGGAATTCAGGTAATTCTCAGGACATGAGAAACTGAATTTGGAAAACAACTGTATTTTCGGAAAAATTATTATATGTCCTGAAAAATTTTTGTACATCTGGAAACATTTTGGTAACCACCACAACCTCACATACACCCTCAGACGAAGTGCTCGCAACGGCACTGAGTATACATCTTTTGAAAACAGGCGAGGGGTTATTGCATGCATGTATTTCTAGTAGACTTCGCTAGTGCTTTCGTTTCCTCGGGTGTAAATAGCCGGGGGGAATTAGTACCCTCGCACGGCGCTTCGCGCCGTCGGTTCGGGGATGACGGAAGGAACTTACCTAGTAGTGTTGCGAATAACATGCTGAATTAATAAAAAGCAACTTGTCTTATTTAATTTTCAACTTGCAATCGAAGTTGAACATTTTATTGATATTTCTGAACAAAAAACATACAAAATTTCGTAATTATATGGAGACAATGTTATTATAAATACAAAACTCAACACGCCGTGTGCGATATATCAAATTCTTTATCTGCTCAGTATCACGAGAGATAAAAATCTCGTTTAAAAAATAACACTTCTAATCATGAAAATCAATTAACACATGGAATGATAAATTAAATGTCACTACAATTCAAGTTTTGCGCTGAATGCTCCTGAACGTAGCATACCCATCGAGGCAGGAGTATCATATTTCCCAGCTTTGAGAACATTAGGTATACTCTTTAGATCCTTTCCAGTGAAAATTTGCCAAAGTCCATCTCCTTTGATGATGCAAGAGCGTGCACCCTTGCCAATCTGCTGTGAAATATCGTTGACAGCTGATTTATATGTGTGGGTTTGCCCTCCCTGCTGGTCCTCAGCGAATACTTGAAAAGTGCTAGCCATAACTGTAAAAACAAAATCAAAATTTATTGTTAACTCTTGTCATTCCCTCTTAATTTTTCCCTTTTTTTCTCTCCGCTGTTTCATGAATATTATATATAAATATTTTATACCGTTATTTTTCTAGTCTAACGAACATGGCCAGAAATGCCGGACATGCGCCTGCCTTGTACAGCGGCTACTTGAAGGGTACTTGGTTTAACTAATTTAAATTAACTCTAATTTAAGCAAAGCGAGACAGAAATATTGCTCAAATTATTCAAATGATATTGTTTTAAAATAATATTTTTACACGTAGTTATATTAATAGTTCGCATATTCACTGAGACATTTATTCAAGCTATGGCTCTCATTCGTGCGTAAATTACAACTAAGATATGATAAAAATCTTATGTTTCTTAGTATTTATATTGCACAAAATAGCATTGTAATATGATCTAATGCGCTTCGTAAGGAGGGAGATCGGGATACTTTGCCGTATATTTGGTCAAATACAGCACATTCTCCCCTCTGGATACATACATTTCCCCTCCTGTCCTTCCGTATTAAAAAGCCTGGTTCCTGAGCTTCTTGTTGATACCAAAATGGCGCAATATATTCAAAAGAAAACATTGCGCGGACGCGTTTTTTAATCAGACGTCGATATAAACCTACATTCGCGTATATTGCGTCGTGTCTATAAGTTAATTTTCCTGGTTTTCAACGTTTATGGGAACCCATAGTAATCATCATTGCTCATAGAAAGCCCAGATTCTGGACTTCGTTTTGATATCAAATATGGCCGGCTATATGAAAAGGATAGATGTTGTTTTTACATGTTTATCGCGTCTTCGCTCACATGAAAATTATCGTTTGTGGATAATTCACTTGTCAATTTTTACAGCATTTTTCGGCAAAAATGGAAGGTCTAAAATATATCAGATCACTTCGAAAATAACAGACGGAATACTTGATGATGTGAAGTTTACGAGGGAAGTGAGGAATATTTGACAAGAAATGAAACGGGTCGTAAAATTTTGAACGAAACTGGCCGTTCTCGCTGAAATTGGGCACATTGTATACAGTTCATAGGAGCCAGATCTGCGCGATACGGGTAAAGAAATGGACGTACTAGGAGGTAATAATATGACATGATATTTATCTTATTTGACTACAAATGTTTTGTTATTTTCAAAAATAGTGAGGCAAATTTTGTAACAGCGATTGAACTGGCTTATATTTACAAAAACTGGCGCTCCCCTATACTATTCTATAGTAACGTTTTGGCCATTTTGTTTTTTAAAGTTCGCACATGCTCAGTGCAAATGTCTTGAATTTCTGGCCATGATTATTTTGTTTCTATTTTGGTGGTTCGAACGAAAGCACTTCGATCGAATAATCATAATTGAACAACATCACTTGCTCAATTTTAGACAGATGCAGCATTAGAAATTTTAACTCTTATACGTTTTCCATATAACGACGTCTCTACTGTGTCTTTGATCTATCGACTTCACCAGGATGTCTTCCATATATATTGTTGCAACAAGGAAGCCGCATGTATTCGATTCATGGACCACAAAATTAGACTGTTTTGGCGACATTATTGTTATTGATACATGCACCCGTTTTTAACAACAGGATGGTTGTATTTTTAACCTTTGTTTACCCCTTTTTAAAAGTTGGCAAATTTTGCACCAATTTGGTCTAAATGGCATATAATATTTAATGCGATGGTAGCATGGCTAGAAATTTCATACACTGTGGAATTAAAGCATGCGCATTGGGTACTTAGAAATTAAACGACAAAATGGCGTCTTTAATATAATATTTAACCGGAAAATACACAGAATAAAGAATGTTAGCAATTTACGATTGTAAATTCCAACATGCGAACGTCTGAAACATTACCAAATTACCGAATATATTATTTAATTGTTAAATTTTCGGAACAATTCGATCAGGCTGAATGGGTTCCCGAGTTTCTCGTCAACATACCTGTCATTCACTGTATAAAGTCCACTAATTGACCATATTTTGTATTCTGGAGCTGAAATTATGGCCATACTTGCAAGATTTTTCAGCCATGCGAATGTCAGAATATACTCCCGAATAACGATACTTTTATTCACGCTTGATTTTAAGCCATTTTAGTCCCGTTTAGTGGGTTCCCTATAATGTCTTGAAATACGTTGTTTTTGAGGATCACAAGACTGCTATTTTAGAGGCCATGATAGGCAAAAGTTTAAATATAGCTGTCATTTTTGTATTCATTTCATGATCTTTCCGCCATTGTTGTTGCTCGAAAGCTGTTGCTATGTTATCATGGCCTTTACTGCTGACGGCTGACCTAAGAGACTGTAGCTAGAAAAATATTCGCTTATAAAGTCGCACGAAAAATTGAAATTAGATTGTTCACACTGTGTTGTTGCGAAATGTGTTGTTGGAAATCACAAATTAGTTGGTGGACTTATTGAACAATCCCTTCGTTATTTCATTGAGAATCTATTATATTGTGTGTGTTAAATTTTGCAGAAAATATCGGAACAATTGAAATATTATTAAATATATACATATATAGCGATTTTGAATATTTGAAATAAACAAGCGTATTAATATATATTACAGTTGACTTTTCTTTTTCTGATTCATGTTTCGCTTGCTGCTCTGCTTTAAAATAAATTATTATTTTAAACCAGAGTAGCGAGCGAAACATGATTGATATACCTTCATGGTTGCAGTGACGAACAAACTTTTTCTGATTAGTTGAGCAATTACTCTTTCCACTTTATAATATTTAACGGCCTTCTTGGTTGATTATGTGTAAAAGTCGGCCGCAGTACTTAAATTATATAGTTTATTATAACACCGAACTGTCATCTTGAAAATTCATGCAAATGAGCCTGCAATTGCATGATATGCAAATGAGCCTGCAATCGCATGATATGATATAGGCCTACTGGGTGTAGAATAATCAATATTTTATGTGGGAAATGATAATTAGGCGGAGACTATCGAGCCTAATGTTGTGCTTTGACACCATGCATCACTCAATTGCCGGTTGAATCACTAATCAAATGATATATTGCAATTGCGCTGACTATTTCTGCACGTTTTATGAGGTCTTTCTTCTTCTTCTTATATCAAGCACAGATCATGGGAGGCGGTCATGTATTTTTACTGTGATGTAAAGCTTTAATAATAATCGACCTTAAGTAAAAAAATACAGTGGACTTACAAATTCATAAACATTATAAAACCATCCATATTACAATAAAAATTTGTATTTTTAAAAAGGTTCAGTTGTCAAAGGCACAGATGACGATTATGTCCTTCAATTCAGAGAATAATGCAACCTACATTCAACCTAAAATTTCAGAACCTATTACAGTATATTACAGTAGTAATTTAAAGTTTATTATTAAAAAGTTTAATTGCACGAGGCATAAACGATGATTTATGTCTTTCGGTTCTGGAAATAATGCGACGTACATTAGAACCTCTTTCTTTAGTTCTAGTGGAATAGTCCAGCTTCTGTGCGATAGGAACAAGGTGGTGACAGGAATGGTTTACGTCCTGAGTAATTGCCTCCATTTCTCGAAGAGTTAGCTTATCTCTTCTCTCACTAAGCGGGGGAAGTGTATCGACCGGTAAACCAATAATACGTAAGCTTCTCCTTTGAATACGCTCAAGGTCGTTCACTAAATAGTGAGGTAGGCCACCCCAAACTGGTGCGGCATATTCAAGCAATGGACGAATGTTGGTGCAGTAAGTTGCCAATCCTACTTCAGTAGGAAAGTG
This sequence comes from Paramuricea clavata, assembly GCA_902702795.2. Classification (NCBI taxonomy): domain Eukaryota; kingdom Metazoa; phylum Cnidaria; class Anthozoa; order Malacalcyonacea; family Plexauridae; genus Paramuricea; species Paramuricea clavata. The sequence goes on from CACRXK020005249.1 coordinate 9,340, forward strand.
AGCCTTCCTGCACTGCCTTAGATGATACAGTCTCCTGTTTACCTTACGAGTAATTTACTTGTTGTGAGAATTCGATTTCATCTTACTTTGACAGCTAACACCAAGTAACTTGAATGAATTAACTCTTTCGATCATAACATCCCGGTATAAAGATTGGGAGTCTGTCGGATAGATTTCTTAAAGCAAATCCACATATCTTTCGTTTTCTTTGCGTTCAACTTCATTCTATTAGCGTTTGACCAGTTCTGAACGGAGTATAAGACTTTCTGCATGTTACTACACATTCCCTTCATGATGCATTCGCTTTGTGTGCAGTCATCGGCATATTTATATGTGCTCACCTAAAGATCTTCAGGAACACTCGTATCTAAGTCGTCAATGTGGATATTAAAAAGAGTCGGCGAAAGAGCAGATCCTTGCGGTACTCCAGCTGGGCAACCCTCGATCGCAGAAAGTATTTGATTTATCTTGACCTGCTGAGTTCTACCAGATAAGAAGCTTTTGACCCACAATTAACCAGAAGCTTTTATTAACATTCATCAATGCAAGTTTATTCAACAGGATCCCATGATCAACTAGATCAAAGGCTTTTTTAAAGTCGATAAAGAGCGCATGGATGCCTGCTTTGTCACGGCAGGTATTGTCAGTAGTATTAAACCATGGCTGTGTGATGGATATCAGAGCCGATGTAGTAGAACGGCCACTAGTAAAACCATGTTGACTGGGACGTAGTATGATGTCATTTTGATTGAGTTGTAGTTGTAATCTCTCTAGGATTTTCCCAATATGTGGCAAAACAGAGATTTGTCTAAAATCGTTACTAACATCAGTTGGTGGGTATGCTTTAGGCACAGGTGTTATCAGGCCATGTTTGTAATGACTTGGATACTTACACTGTTCAATGCTAGCCGTAATGATGTCATGAAAAATCGGCGCTAGAACGCTAGAGAATCGTTTAAGTAGCCATGCTGGAACACCAACGGCTCCCGTTGCTTTCGAGTGGTTAAGGTGATTTAGGACGCTCTTCTTGGCCAATACTAGGTAGAGGGGGAGGATAGTTTTTGAGAAGTGACTCAACCTCATCTAGTTGGGGAATACTTGTGGTAATTAGGTCTTTAAAAAGGTTCATTAAAGGATATTTGAAATTTTTCTGCTAAAGCGGCCTCGCTACCCATGGAGTTTCTGTTAGGCCTTCATGCTGGCTACTTACTCCGGACAGATTATAAATTGCTTTGTACCATTTCGCAGGGTCAGATGTACGGAATGTTTTAGCTTTAATTTGATAGTAATTTGGTTTGGCTTTCCTAATCATATCTTCTACTTGTGCACTTAGCAGATTATACTAGGACATGTTGCCACGAGTAAAAGCCCGTTGTCTAAGCTTATTTTTCACCCTGCTCGGTTTCCTTTGTTCTTATCAGGGAATATATTCAATATTCTCCTCTAATCAATTTCCGTTTAATAATCCCCTCTAATATTCACCTGCAATTAATAATCCCCTTTAATTTTCACCTGCAATGTCTTTGCAGCACAAAAAAATGAGAAAAAAACAACATAACGAAGGCAATATGGCATTAAGAATTATTTCTATTCTGACTCATTAACGCGACCTCGCAATGTGAAAACTAAGTACGTTATTTTGAGGCACCTCGGGGATATGTGTTTATTCACCTCGGCGCTGCGCGCCTCAGTGAATCACATATCCCCTCGTTGCCTCAAAATAACCTATACTTAATCTTTGCTTTAATGTTCGGAGTCATCCAAGGTTTATCCTTGGGATGAAGGTGTATGGATTTCTGAGGCATACATCCGTCTAGAGCTTGACTAATAACTCCATTGAAAATTGAGACTTTGTCATCTACTTCGTATACTGCATCCCAGACGTACATTATATTGTATTCTACTTCGTATATTGCATCCCAGACAGTTCTGCTTAGTCTTGGCAAAACAAAGAGAAGCATGGGAAAAAAAGACTGCTGAAGCGAAAGGTAAACAAAATGAGTATAAGAGAGTCTATAGGCAACAGAAAGAAGCTGGAGAAAGTGCCGAGGAAAGAGAAACTCGTTTGGCAAAACGAAGAGAAGCGTGCCAAGAAAGGACTGCAGAAGCTAAATGTAAGCAAAAAGAGTATAAGAGAGTGTATGATTTAGATAAAATGCAAAATGAGACTGAAGAAGAACGAACAAACAGGCTACAAAAGAGAAAGCAAGACCAAGCAACCGAAACAATTGATGAACGAGCAAGAATACTTGAAATACTACGAGCACTTTGTCACACAGCAAGTTCAAATGAAAGTGACCAAAAATCACATGAGCAGTTGAGTATGTCTGTTGATCCAACTGTAGATATATCTGTTCCTGAAGCAGACGAGGATAATGAGTCTATACATGAAGCAGAGGGGCCAGGGTGAGTAGAAATGAATATTTACATTAGGGTGGTTGGCAAAATGGTGACAACCCTCTGCATGAGCTAGAGTTTGTACAAAATGAAATGCACAGTTTTCATTTAGATCAAGAACATTTAGAGCATCGACAATGTACAATGTGTAAATAAGCTTGGTCGACACGACAGAACTTGGCAGCAGAAGTATACATTTGTTACCGGTGCAAAAGAGACAAGAAATCACACAAGAAATTTAGTGCAGAGAATGACATGGACCCAGGAATAGTTCCTGAACAATTGAGAGGTTTGGCATAGGTAGAAGAAATGTTAATTAAATTAAATTCCATTATGAGAGCTGTATAGAAAACATGGTGGTCAGAGGGGGTATAAAGGACATGTACTTAACTTACCACAAGATATTCAAAGTTCCTTGAATAGGTTGCCTTCACGTGTGGCAGACTTGCCTGTTTTGATTGTGTGAAGACATGGTGCAGAACACACACATCGAGACTTTACTGTGCGTCGACACAAAGTTCTAGAGGCTGTGTTATGGTTAAAGACAAACAATCCGTTCTTTAAAGATATCGAAATTGATAGAGATGTCATCCAAAGTTTACCAGAAAATGGTATTCCCGATGAGCTAAGGTATGTCATTGATAAAAATGAGCTTTCAGTTCATGTTGAAAATGAGGGGCTTCCCCAAGACCCAGTAATGAGTGCTAATGCAAGTGTGGAAGAGTTAGTTTTAGGAAGTGGCAGTACATCGTTTATTCCTATGCGTCAAAGACAGAGAAAAGAAGGTGCGGCTATCCAAGATGCAGTAAGTGAGGTTGATCCGTTAGACTGGCCATCTACTGAAGGTAATCTCATTAATGAATTTAAAACAGATGGTTTAGCTAGTATGGCCTAGCTTAAATTCCTACATTGTTTCCTTATGGGAAGGGTGACCCAACAAATAGGGCAAGACAACATGGTATAACGTTAACCGAAGCTTTCAAACATTTAATGAAGTTTGCAGAGAGGCTTGCAGATGGTAAGTTTGAATGGAGGTTTGCTTCTCACCCTCGGTTTCCTTATTGAGCGTTAAACATGAAACAACGACATCATGCAGCTGTTGTCACAAGCAAACGTTTACTTGCGTCAACATCCTGCTGATGCAAACATGACATTGGAAGAACTGAAACAGATGGTCAATTCCATGAGTCCAAAGTACAAGGTACGAATCAGTATTGGTATTAGCGGCTGCAGGAATTGCTGGCCCTGATTGAACAAAAAGGCTGCCCTACTTTGTTCTTTACTTTTAGTGCAGTTGACATGCATTGGCCAGACTTACAGAGGCTGTTGCAGAATGATTAAGGTGCAAGCAGATCTGAGCGAGCACAAGCTGTAATCGACAATCCCCATCTGACTGATTGGTTCTTTATGCAGCGGCTGCAGGAGTTTGTCAGACATTGGCTTAATGGCGTCTTGGATGCTGAGTGGTACTGGTATCGATTTGAGTACCAAGCTAGAGGAAGTATTCATTGCCACGGATGTGAAAAGTTAAAAAATGACCCTGATATTAGAGAATTACGTAATAAGGCATGTGTTGCATTCCTAGAGGGTGAGACAACAAGGTACGAAATGTCACCTGATGATTTTGAATTCCTTTGCGGGGATGTGATAAGACAGGGAGAAGATGCTGAGAAGTTGTTAAGACAGTAAGAAAAAATATTTGCATATTAATGTTTCCAATGTGTACTGTACGTAGAGATCAAGCTAACTGTGCAGAATCTGTTGTGGGCTAATTGTTTCAATAATAAAATTTTATCCTGCAACAGGCCTTCAAATGCATGTACCGGCACAATACCGATCATAATTATTGCAGTAGTTACACAATACCGGACTCGCTTCTCATGGTCATAACATTGAATTTTGCATTTTTAGAGATGTCTTACTGTACCTCCTACTCAATATATTGCAATAGCATTTCAAAATACCATTAAAACTATACCTTGGCATGCTCCCAAATGTTGATATCAACTAAAAGTGTGCAGGTCAAATGTTCATGTCAACTACTGTAAAAAGCGAATTTTGTATTATGCATGTATTAACCACTGCTGTCTATTTTGGATATTTAATAATATGACTACTACTGTAAATTAAAAGGCAGGATAAACTACTGTACACAACTTTTGCCTAAAATTGTCGCATACAACCTGCTTATATGCATGTATACAACTTGAGTGTACTGGGTGAACCAGCACACAACTATGCCTATGACAACGTAAGTGAGTAAATGCAAGTTTAATACAGTGTCAACTTGTGTCCTTGATATTTTAAACATTAAAATTGAAAAAGTAACAATATTTTACATGTAAACAAAAATTCCTTATAAAATTCCTTAAAAGGTTTCAATTTTCCTCAAGGAATTTTCAATAATTCTGAAGATTTCATTGGAATGTAAGAAATTACATAAATAGAAAGTGGAAATTTAACTGTGGCACAAACTCACCTGTGACTGTGGTCATACAGGTTTCACAGGAAAATGTTTCACTCAGTCAATGGTGTGATTAAAACTGTTTTATGACTAATTCGGTAATTTTTGGCTAATAGAAAAAACGCACATGTTTAATAATAAGTTTTGATTATTTTAAAGGTATGTTGACTGGCTGGTGACAACTTTTAATGAGGAATTGCCAGATGAAAACTGGAGGATACCAGACCCTCATCCATCTGCTGTTAGTGCTACAACAGTGGATAATCGTGACAATGATTATCACAGGTTAGTTAATACTGTAGAAAGACACACTAGATGCAGTCCAGCGTATTGCTTGAAACAGAAAAGAGTGGACCTGCTTGCAGAATGCAGATTTGGTTTTCCAAAGCCATTGCAAGAAGAAACAGAACTGAGCCTTGAGCTGGTGGTAGGTAAGAATACGAAGTCTGTTGAGTCTGAGTTACATACCAAACGAAATGATCAAAGATTAAATTCGCATAACAGGGTGATGCTCGAAAACTGGCGGGCAAATGTAGATTTGCAAGTTATTGTAGATGAGAAGGCTTGTGCAAGATACATGGCCAAGTATGCTGCGAAAGGAGAACCCCGATCGGAATCGGCGTCAGAAATACTAAAATTGTCTGTGTCTTCATTACAGAATGATGTTCAAGTCTCTTCGGCCTTCAAGAAAGCAATGATCCAAGTTGCTGGGGATAGAGATATGGCAGCACAAGAAACTGCACATATGTTACTTAGTCTATCACTGGTTGGCTGCACATTTAGTTTTGTTACTATTTCTTTAGATAACGGCAGGAAGGTTAATATTGATGCAGAAAATGAAGGCGATGAGGTACTTCAAAAATCTGCGCTACAAGAATATGCAGAACGTACAAAATTGAAGAGTAGGTATATACAGGCTTGTCTCAGCTAAATCTGATGCAATATGTGTCACAGTACACGAAAGTCCGAGGTGAGTTGACAAAACGAGCGAATCTGTACATTGTCAGGACATTTCCAAAGATTTCCGCCAATCCTACTGGTCCTGATTTTGGAAAATACTGCAAATATCAACTAATAAAGTTTAAACCATGGGAGGGTCAACCGTCAAATGCTTGGAACAACGAGGATGAAAGTGTTCAAATGTTTATTAATGCATATGACAGATGAATTTGCAGAAGAAAATGTGTTTAGGTATTCCGATGAAACAGACAGAGTTCATGATGCGCAATGTGGTCAAATCTTTGAAAACGATCGAAGTGAAGTTGACCCTGATGATGAGGAGGAAGGCGATTATTGGATGTTATTATGCAGAATTAACCAAGATTATGGTGAAGCAGGTAATCGGATGTCAGACAATGAAGCAGTGGACTTGTTTGAAACGGTAAGAGCTAGCTGTGCCTAGAGATATATTAAAGGAATCTCCAGGATGGATCTGTAGTCAGACAAAGGAGGCTGAAGAACATGGTCAGCATTTTCGAGAAGATGATCAACAATGTGTAATTGATCCGGAGACCTTGAATGAAAAACAACGCCTTGCTTATGACATCATCACATCTCAGAATGGTGATAATGCCGAGCCTGTTTATATGATTGTGTGTGGAACACAGCTGGCACAGGTAAGACATACTTAATAAGTGCAACAAAACAAGTATTAGCCACCCAGTGTGTTGTTACATCAACTACTGGGATTACAGCCTTTAGTATTAATGGTCAAACATTACATTCTGCTGCTCAACTTCCTATCCGTGAATATAGGGATTTGCAGGGTGATTCACTACAGCGGTTACAGCTGAGCCTGGAAGGTAAAAGATTTCTGATTATTGATGAAATGTCAATGATTGGACATAAAATGCTATCATGGCTTGACAATAGATTACGTGCTGGTACTGGAAAGGAAGATGTCCCTTTTGGTGGTATGTCAGTAATTCTAATGTGGGATTTTGGTCAATTACCACCTGTTGGTGATAAGCCAATGTATGTTTCAGGTAATGGAACAGTAGTAAGTGACCATGGACATAGTTTGTATCTGATGTTTGAGTCTGTCACTATTTTAGATCAAGTTATGCGTCAGGCTGGTGACGACCACGAGACAGTTGCTTTTAGAGCCTTGCTGATGAGAATGCGAAATGGAGAAGTGACAGGGGAGGACTGGAAACTATTGTTGGAGCATTCAACAACAAGTGTACCAATGGATCAATTTACTGATGCCATCCGATTGTACTTTGACAAGAAAAGTGTTGCTGAATACAATTACGAGAAGCTATTGCAGCTTGGACAACCTGTTGCTAAAATTCAGGCAAAGCATTCTGGTCATGGTGCCAGTGCGGCAACGTCGGACGAAGCTGGTGGATTGGATGCTGTTCTGTTTTTATCCACAAAAGCAGAAGTAATGCTCACTTGCAACCTGTGGGCTGAAGTTGGTCTCTGCAATGGATCATTTGGCACTATTGAGCAGATTTGGTTTGCAGAGAATATGGGTCCACCAAACCTGCCAATAGCAGTATTGGTACACTTCCATAGTTACACTGGTCCTGCATTCCTAGATGCATGTTCTAAATGTATACCTGTGCCACCCAAAGTGTTTGAATGGGTGGCTGATGGAAAGTATCTGTCAAGGCAACAAGTGCCTTTGCGGTTGAGGTATGCAATGACTATTCATAAGTCACAAGGACAGACACTAACAAAAGCTGTTGTTGATTTAGGTAAAGGAGAAAAAGTTGCTGGATGCACATTTGTAGCTACATCACGGGTGAGATCGATTCATGATATTGTATTTGAACCTATGACATTTGATCGCCTGAAAGCAATTGGTAGGAGTAAAAATATGCAAAAACGACTCGAAGCTGAACAGCGACTTAAAGTGCTTGCAGAGAAAACTGTCCAAACATATAATAGGTCATGAGTTGTCATATTAGTTGAAGAGTTGTGGTGTTCAAGCACCAGCATAGTATACTGGGCACATATACTGTGCTTTCGAGGTTATTTCTCCTGTTACTAGGCACAATTTTAAAGGTGTAGTCTATGCCTCTATTATTGTGTTTTTGAGGAAGGCATTCAGGGAGTTTGTCATTGCCTGTTACCTAGACATAATATTATATATTATGTTTTAGAGGTTGGCTGCATGTTGACATACCTGTGCTTAATATTAAATAGTATTATTACGTATATATACTATAAATTTAAAACTTTGTCTTTTTCTTCTACATAATATTTTATATCTCTAGAAATTGAACCAAATTCATATAAAGGTAAGATTTTTCTCCTGTTTTGAGTAACTATTCTATTGATAAAACAGTTCCCTTCAGATCAAGACTACAGGGACCGGTTGTACGAAGCCTATTAAACGAAGGCCGGATAGCGCTATCCACCGGATAGTGATTAATATATTCAAGCTTTGTTAAATCAGTCGTTGATTGGTATAACTCGTATTAAAGTTTAGTATTTATAAATTAGATGTTTTTCATACTTCTTCTCACTTGTGTGTCGTCTCTATCCATAGTTTCACAGTTTTTCAAGCATTTTATAAAGTTTGAAAAAATCACTATCCGGTGGATAGCCCTATATCTGACCTTCGTACAACGGAACTCAGGGGCCGGTTGTTCAACGGTGGGTTAGCGCTAACCCTGGGTCAAAATTTAACCTTCTGTTTTAGTTTATGTATTTCTGCACGCATGTTTATTTCAAAACTTCAGAGAAGTAAACTCCTTAGATCCAGACAAGATATCTGGAAAAATATTTCCAAATTTCCATAGACAAGCTGTGAGGAAGTTTGCTTTGAATTTTAGGTTAAGCTGGGGTTTAAGCTAAACCAGTTTTGAACAACTGGCCCCAGAATAGTATTCAAGACACTCCAGATCACTCTTCGTGGATATTGCGTGTGTTACTATGGTTACCGAAAATTCACACGCAACATCCACGTAAATACGAAGCGCGCGAAATTTTGGGTTTTGGCTTTTTTGTTAGGCAGTAACTGACAGTAAGTTTTTTTCCGAAAAATAAACAACTTTAAAATGTGTTAAGTTTTTTGAACATACACTGTATCTTTGAACGAAAAATAGTTACACTACTATTTGTGGAATATATATGTTTTGGGCAAAAATAACTTCATTTACTGAGTTTGTCACAACAAAAAAGTTTTCGTGTTTTTAACAGTTTTTTTTGTTTTTTACAGATATTTCAAATAATTTGGCGGAAAGGTATGACTATATTTTAAAATTATTTATAGTATGCTTCTTAGCTGATGTTAAACAGCCTTTGCTTCATGGCCAAAAACATTCCTGTTCAATATAAAAGATGGAAATGTATTCAATATTAGTTTTAATATGCACTGGGAGTGGAGATGTTGTATTTTATTAATGATTTCCTTTAATATTTTCTTTTATAATTATAGCAAAGATTTAACAGACACAAAAGTAAGTTGCTCCAATTTTTTGAATGAGCGAATAAAACCATATTAAAAGAGGCATCCAGGTTGAACATATAGGTATATCTTGGACTTATAAACTTAGCTATTTCATAACTAATCCCTATATTATAACTAATCCCTATATTATAACTATTTCATTTTAGTGGAATTACCGGAACTGGACAACCCTGCTATTCTTGGTATGTACATTGCAATAAATATGTGGTATAATATCTACTTTTTGGTTTTATATAAAGCAACATTTGTTCTAGCTGGTTGGACCTCACATAAAATTAAATGGACTTACAACTAATAGTAAATTGTGTGAACAGAGGCCAGTTGTCACCAATTGTTTGGCTACAGTTGTACAGACTGAAGTATATTTGTGACCTTGAGGTATATTTTTGTGACCTCGAGGTATATTTTTGTGACCAATATTTCAGTGACCATGCAGAGGTAAAGTTAATTGTGACCAATTGCTCAGCGAAAACCCTCTTGGCCAGCCACAATGAAATATTTTCTCATGTAAACATGTTAAAATTCAATCCAATTACCCAGTGAGTACCATGCATGTACAGTAGTTGTAGATTGTCCTCTCCTACAGTAGCTACATGTAATAAAGTGTATACTGACAATTTCATTTTACAGAGCATCGTTATAACATTCTACGGATTATCAATTTGCAATATCATGCATGTGACACAGTAACCTCATCTTTAACCTTCTAACACAACATCTTTTATTTTAGACGTTCATGTTGGTGATGGTAAGAATTCAGTTATATATTTAAAACACAAATTCTTAAAGCTAGGTCATTCTGTTTGAGAAATAATAAAATCTGATGTACTCAATTGACAAGAAAGGATTAACTTTCAATTATTTTCTCCATGGTAGAGTTGTGAATGTTTTCTACAATAATATAGTTTTGATTGATAATTAAGAATATATTATGTACAATATATTACAGATTAAGTATATTACAGATTTCTTATGAATATTTGCAACATTTTTTTTTCTAATTAACTATAGAAAGTGAGGTCGAAGAGGATGAAGGGGAAGTCCAGCCATGTAAGTTAATCTTATAAAAGAATATGTTCAGTATGGTTCAATCATACTTATAATTATATTATTATTACTTCTACAGTAAGGTGCATGATTTTATTTCAGTGAATGAACAACCTCGACAAGAAGATGCAAATGGTATGGTTCTAATGTTGATATACTTACATACCTATATCTGTAATATGTAATTTGGTCTAACTACAGTTAGTACTATTTTTTTCAGTTCAAGAACGACAACAACGTCCACGGCATGGTAATAGTACATTCTTTATAAAGTTTAATTATACATACCTCTCTTGTGTAATTCAAACTAATCAACATTCTTTCATTACAGTTAATCATGGACGACACCCACACCGTCGTGACGGTATAGTTCTTGAAATAGATTTATACACTAAGTACTGAGGACTGTTATTGAACGCACGATTAGCACTAGCTCTGGGTCAAACTTTAGCACATTGTTTTCGTCTATATATATAGTAGAACTTCACATTTGTTTACTTCAGAACTTTGGAAAATTAAACTTCTTTCGATTCTATTTTTCTAATTTAGAAAATCAAGCAAGGAGAATGGGCAATGGTAAGTACTGTATATTTTGTTAACATCTGTATTTTATCAACATCTTAGTGAGTGCACTTCCAGTATGTACTGTAACCTAAATGAATATTCTTGAAAACTGATTGTATTTTCTTTAAATTTAGGACGTTGCTATAAGTGTGGCCTCCGTGGCCATTATGCTGTGGCATGCAGTTCACGTATGTACTTTACTAAAACTACAAATATTATAATAGTCCTGTGATATTACAGTAGTCAAAAATATTGGACCAATTAACTTTACAATAAATTTTAATAATTATTGTATGTTCGAAAATGAATGTTTCTTCGACAATGTTCCTGGAAAATACAAAAAATAAGCACAATTATAATATTATTCTGCATATATAGAACATTAACCCATTAAGCGCCAGCGCTCTCCCATTGACGAGTAAAATCGTCTGGCGTTAGACAGAGTAAAATACTAACGTAGGGTGCATCCGGGTGCAATGCGACTCAATGGGTTAAACAATGTAAAAGAGTTGTACAGTTGCACTTGCCTGATGAAGTCAAACTGTGCAAATCCAATTTCCAGCATTGTTTCATTTAAAAATAAATATTTTTTAAATTATATACGACACCATGTTGAAAAATTGCTCGAAGTAGGATCAATTTTGAGTACAGTGAACATATTGAAGGCAACAGCAACCCTCGAAAAATGTCCATAGAAATAACAGCTTTAACTTATTCTTTCAAATAAATGCTGTAGGACCCAATAACAGACTAACCCATTGAGTGGCAACACTCTCCCGATGACAAATAAAATTGTCTGGTATTATACATAATAGAATAACAAAATTGAGTGCATATTGGCACAGAGTAGATAAGACATACAGAGACGTAACTGACCGTTGTAAACACTGCGGAAGATTACGTTATCATGTACCCACTTTTTTTCAGGCGACCGGGCGAAAAATGATCAACTGCGCGTGCTCAGCAAGTTTAAAGTGAGTCGTCATCAGGTCGTCATCCAATCAGATGCATGCATCTAGTAACTTGCCGAGCATGCGCACAAAAAAAGTGGGTACACTAGTTACGTCTCTGTATGTCTCTACTCTGTGATATTGGTGTATTTCCACCAGGGCTCGAATTTTATCGCGGCAATTGCCGTAGAGGGAGTACAAAATGCCGTGGATCATTGCGGAAACGACAGCAATTTTTTGCCGTATAGTATAATTTTTATACTATTCACTAAATTACTATGTTAACAATAAAATTAAATTTTTGTTACAGTAATTTGAAAAAATGCCGTGGAAACTGCCAAAATTGGCGTAGACAGCTGTTACGTTCTACGGCAATTTTTAACGCCATTGCCGTCGATTGATTTCAGGGAAATTCGAGGCCTGATTTCCACTTGACAGGTTAATCTTTTAAGAGGCAATCCACCCTCATTAGCCATACTTTAGTATTTTACTCTGTCTAATGCCAGACGATTTTGCTCTGTCTAACGCCAGATGATTTTACTTGTCAAGTGGAGAGTGCTGCCACTCAATGGGTTAATAATACTACATACTAGAATTTTATATTTTCAAATATAGGCATAGTATGCTGGTTGTGCGGTGAACGGGGGCATGCCAGGATCAAGTGCCCCCAAAGGCATGGTTCAAAAGAGGGGAAGGGACGGCCAGTTGTTTTTAACCATTGCAGATTTGATAAATTAACAATGTAATTTTATATTGTTACTATATCAAATCTGCAATTGTTAAAATTGTTTACAGTAATAACGGCTAAATTTGACAGTTAAACTTAGTTTATTTTTCAGTTAAATTTATTAAATTGATATATTAGGGCTGTTTATATGGAAAAGCTAGCCCATGCAGCCATCTCACCAGGTCGATTACTTTCTTCTCTGTTTTGCCTTCAAGATTTTCTCAAAAAAGTTGATAAAAATATTGTAAACTGGTCTTTTAGTTAATCAAGATTTTCCTTTCGGCTTTGGGTCAAAGGATATATTTTCTTGACATAAATTAGCAGATAGCCCGCTTCATACAACCAGCCCCCTTGATAGTTTGTGTTGTTATTACTTTATACATGAAACTGCACTATCATGATCATACTATCATGACCATGACCCATGTTCTATATAATAATAGCTCTATAAATATACTTTATTCGTTCATTATAAAATAAAAATTACAAATGTGTAAAAGGTACTGTACCTGGTGGTTTGTCTTCACAACGCTATATACCAATGATAGCTGTACAAGTATATTCCATCCTCTGTTTCTTTACAATTTTCCAATAAAGTGTTTGTCATACAAGTTCAAGTCAGTAATATTAACAATGTCACAGGCAATTTCATGCTGGCTTACAGTAACTGCCATAACCCCGTGGTTACAAATACCGTCGCTTGCAACTAAGGGTGAACAGTTGCAGATAATACATTGTCTATTCTCATCACAAAGTTCGATGTTTTTACTGAAAAAGTTCAAAGTTTGTGATGATCATTTCATGGTTTCAAAGCCAACCAAGCTTGTAGCTACTTGAACGTTATATTGGCTGATCAGATTAAAACATGTCAACTAAGTGTTGTTGCTCATGACAAACATTGAAGATTCTCACGCAAATATATGTAATGTTTTTATGAGCAACCGTTCATCGTTAGTTGCAAGCGACGGTACAACATTGATACCATCAACATTTTTCCGACTGTGTCCGAATGTCCAACGATCATTCAAAGATGTTATAAATTCCTACTGTTCGTTTATAGTAAACCCGCTCGGTACTCACAATGATTTCATGTAGAAATACATGCAGTTTAATACGAGGAAATGAACTGATTCTAAAATATGTAAATTTAAAGCATTGACTTACAGTATAAAGCGATGTGAAGAGAAGGTAACTTTTATTGCTATTTGCTAAATCTATAAATAAAGCCAAGTTAACATTTTGCATATCTGTGACTGCATGTTTATATATTTTTTATAGTATAAAAATGAAATTGTATAAATACTATGATATAAATTAAATACATTTCTGTTTATTGGTATTTACTGTCTACTATTTACTGTTTATTGGTATTTACTGTCTACTATTTACTGTTTATTGGTATTTACTGTCTAGTAAATATACTTCTTATTCTAGCTAGTGCACAGACTTCCATGACTTTTAATGCATCGGTCAAATCCAAGCGTGCCCAACCCCGGGCCATTTTCCTGTAAAGCATCTCCGGGGCTTGGGCATTTGAACTCAAACCTTTGCCGGGGGTGGGGCATTTGAAATTAAGCATTTGGAAGTTTTACAATCATCGAGTACTTGCGCTTATGCAAAAAAAACCAATGGACATGGACTTCTGTGTAGTATTCTGTGAGTGAGACATTGATTGCATGATATCTCTTTTCCCATGGTAGGGAATTTAACCAAATAATTTAATGAAAAATCAAATGCCCCACATATGCCTGACCATGCATGGGCTGCGGCTTAACTTTCATTTGTGAAAAATTAAAAGTAATGGTCTTTTATTTTCTTCATACAATTTTGAATCAAAAATATGTTGTGCAACCACAACTACTGCTGATACTTCAATTTTGCTTTATATAGTGGTTTGGTTAGCAAGGCGAGGGGTCACTGCATGCATGTATTTCTAGTAAAATGCGGATAATATAGCCTTGCGAAGTTGGCAATTTTCAGTCATTTTAGATTACAAACGGGAAATGGTTACCACTTCTGTGCGTAATACAAAATGACTGAAAATTACAAACTTGGCAAGGCTATATTATCCGAATTTTACAACATTTTGCAACGAAACTTTGGAATATTACTAATTTTGTGATGCTCTTTCAAGCTGTGATGAAATTTTTGTTTAGGCTAGTTGAGATCAAAATTTTGGAAAAGTGGTAACCATTTCCCGTTTGTAATCTAAAATGACTGAAAATTCCAAATTTCGCAAGGCTATATTATCCGCATTTTACGACATTTCCTAACGAAACTTTGGAATATATATTACTAATTTTGTGATGCTCTTTCATGCTATGATGGAATTTTGTCTAGACTTGTTGAGATTAAAATTTTGGTTAATTGGGGAATGGTACCACCATTAGTGACAGGAATTTTTTAACTATTTAACTACTGGAGCATTTTCCCCAGTATTCGGATTCATGATCATCTGAAAATCATGCTTCACTACGGGGGCAAGCAAAGGACCTATACTGGGGTAAATGTTTCCGTCTGCGGATCCGAGTATGGAAAATCTAGCAAACTTTGCCTAGTTCAAATAGACAACATCAGCAAAAAAGTCTCAAAAAGTATTAGCATGGTACCCCGTGCAAATGTATTTGTTTCCACTGATACCCTTGAGTACTTTATCAGACATAATAAGTACAGCGTCATTTTGACTATTGCCGCTCGGATTAAATAGAGAAGGTTCAAAACTCCAGCACGATCACTGGCGGCTGCTGCGATTGCTATAGTGCCATGGATCCAGAGTAAAGCTCCAGTCAAACGAAAATCAGAGTTGAGGAGCGAGAGTTTGTATGGGAGTTTTCTCAACTCTAATACCCCGGTGAAAAGAGAACAAGAGTTGCATGAGAGTTGATGTGAGTTGCCTGGGTATTACTGAGGGCGTAGCGAACACCCTCGTCAAAACTCATCAAAATGTGAACCATCTCAAAGTTGATGAGAGTCCATGAGAGTTGGCGGTCAAACGCGAACGAACTGGAACTCTCATCAACTCGCGTCCTCGTTTGATAAGCCTGTGGTTGACCAGCCCTATATATTCCAATTGAAAGTTGATGGATTACCAAAATGTTTTACAGGAATTGTATCCGAGGACTATTATCCAGTAAGATAGTTCTTTTGACAACGCACGATACCCGATATTACCAGGAAGCGGATCATATCATTCACCTGGCAGGTGGAAAAATCGAAGAATTCAAAACCGGTCATTTATTGGCTGAATTCGATTTGCTTCAAAGAAACAGAATGTCTGACGGGAAAAAGGCGGGAGGTCAAGATGTGTGGTGTGTTTCCAATGAAGAGGAGGGAACGGAGACGTTAAAACTGGAGAAGGAAGAACGAGAAATTGGAAGAGTTGCATTCAAAGTTTACAAGGAGTACTTTTTATATGGAGTTTCGGCGATTGTCCTATTTATTGTTTTTTTGGTGTTCTATTCCGGACAAGGTAAGAAACTTGCAGAATCTCTCTAATACGTTCACTGAAGAGACAGAGCAAAGTGGCATATCAGAGAGTTGTCTAATTGAGAGGGATCACTGCGACTCGAGTACTATTTAAAAATAATCTAAAAAATTCCGTGCTTAATATGCGGTAGATCATTGAATCAACTGCTGATCGATCATTGCAAATACACCACAGCTTCAACAAAATCGATCAAACTGCATCTTAGATAATGATGAGCCCACTCCGCCAATCTGCTTCGAGTGTTTTATTGCGGCGTATCTCATGGTGTGTTAAATCATCATGAGAGCGAGGGCTTTGAAGCGTAGGGGAAATATGGAGTTAAGAAAACTAAAGGTTTTAATGAAAAGATTGAATCATTAGCCACTCTGCTGAATTCATTAGTGACTCTATATAGAGTCACTAATGAATTCAATATAGTGGTTAATGAATTTATAAAAAATCACATCTGAAGCAGTACAAGTTGTCCAAAAATTACAAAGTAAGCACATCAGTATTTCCGTTATATTATAGCATTAATACGCACATTACCATAAGTTACCAAAAAAAGTTTTCAATACGCCGAAGTTCAAGTCCTAATTAAGTACTGTTCATTTTACTCAAAATTCAAATTTAATGTAGTATCCTCATGCGCTAACGTCACCTGTACTTTAGACGATACGTCTTTCCTTTGTACTTTCTTCACACACTTCTTTTTGCGACAACTTCGTTGGATTCTACGTTTTCTCTACTTGCAATCTGAACCAAACTGCAGCCATACGGCAACTAAACTGCAGCCTTAACTACTGCTAAACCACAGATTAACTGCTGCTAAATGGCATGGACGTAACAGCGACATCATGCTGTTTTACCCTCTATTAAATCGCGATCTGCAACTAAACGCGCGGCTACTGCTATGTAAACCTTAAAGTATAAGTATATTCATTCGCTGAAGCGCAGTCTTGAATATGTAAGTCACAAATATATATAAATATTTAATAATGACATGTCAAGAAATTTCATAATAAAGGACAACTTACTACACGTCAAATAATATAAGAGAAAAAAACCCGAATACAGGAATGCCAAATATTGTTAGTTATTTACTTATTTTAACGCAAAGTTCAATCCAGCCGAGATAATCCAAGATCAAGGTAATTTTTGGTATAATTGCCAGTTATTATATCAATGAACTGTAACATGCTTTTAAATAAGAAAAGAAGTCTAAGTGAACATTTTAAGTACACTGGGTTGCAAATGTTTGTTCAAGGAAAATCGTGCACTATTGATGCATAAACACAAGTTAACACTGCTTAATACATATCACCCGCTCCAGTCCTAACTAGCTCATAATCATTTTGAATAGTGTCAGTAATTTCTTATCGTACGTGAGTGATCGCTAACAGGTGTCCAAGTTTGTGACATAGAGAAAACGATAAAGAAAACAGAAAATAGTCATTTTAAACAACCGATCTCCTTTCAGGGTAAAGAGTAATTAGCAGATTTCAAAATGTCTTATCTACAATTTATAGGTATAATTGTTCTGGTGGACTTTAAAGCATCTCGATTGCCAATACTAGCTAGCCAAGAAGAAAGTAGTTTTGACCGTGCATTACTAGTGTACACACTTTGTGTGATTGCTGGGGTAGTGTTAATGGTCTTAGGTACGCTGTGCATCTTTCTGGTCTTGATGAACGCTGCTTATAAGGTGCGTAAAATTCCGATTGTCAAAAAACTGTTAACGTTTATATAACTGATGGAATCCCACCTATGGGGGAAATTTTCCTCGTGATCGAGGAGTCTAAACGAAGCCGTACGTTTGGGTTCCATCACACAACGTATGGAAGGTAGGAAGGTAGGAGGAAGGTAGGAGGGTTTGTTTTTGGTGGGGAGGAATAGCAGAGTAACCGGAGAGAAATCAATCCATGGAAATAGAGCTGCCTGCTGCGTATTCATCCATCAGGCGTAACGGTACAATACCTCCAGGCTCAACTCAGGAATAAGGACTATCTGCCACGTACCCGCATTAATCGAGCCAATATCGTATCCATTTTAGGTTCATAACAAGATGGTCACGTGTCTCCTGAAAGCGCCGCTATCATTTCACGCTGTCAACCCAGTCGGACTAGTTCTAAACCGGTTTTCCCAAGATATCAACAATCTAGACGAGCTACTACCATTCTACTTCTTTATGTTGCTCCTTTATGCCGCACCTGCAGTAGCAACTGTCTTACTAGCTACTATAACCACTCCTCTGTTAATCATCCCTATCCTTATAGCACTACCGGCATTTTGTTTCTTTTCCAAAGTCTATTTCACATCTGCTACTGATATTAAAAGACTGATGTCCATAGCTGGAAGTCCTATTTACTCACATTTTTCGAACACAATGGAAGGGCTGAAAAATATTCGAGTATATGGAAGGCAAAAGGAATTTATAGATCAAGTTTTCAGGTTTGCGTTTTTGTATCACTTTGCCAACAAAGGGTAGGAGGTGGAATCCAGTGAGTGGAGGCTAACGGCGGGGTGGGTGGGGGTGGGGGGATCTAAAATCCCCCATCCAAGTTTGAAAACGTAGAAAATAGAAGGGGCTAAGCCCGTCGAAAACTTGAGGTTTTTTATATAGGCGTAACAGAGGTAGGGGTGGGAGGCCTCGTCATAAATTTTAGGGAATAGACAAGGGGAAACATTTTAGGTCGGTATATTCCACGAACGCCGCCTCCCACACTAATGTTTTTCCTCCTGTACATTTATGTTAAATATATTCATAATTCCTCGTTATTTGGCTTGAAACATTTGTTGTAGGAGGTTAGATCGAGGTTTGTGCATGTCAAATCTTCCTAGGAACGCAGGTAATACCAATTCGGAGTCTATATTTCAAAATTTTCCGGGGCTACATGTCCTCCCCAGAATTTGTTTATAATGGTAATTGCACTGAGTGGAGTGCAATTTGGACTGAAATCAAATGCGTAATTACAAAATTACGACACAAAGTTCAATTTCCACTTTATTATATTCATTTTGAAATCTTAATTAAATATTTTTGTAAACCGGAAACGTCTTTGTTTGCAAAAGACACACCTCCGGCACCTCCTTGAGTGCTGTAAGTGTAGCATAGCAACAATAAGCGAACAAGATGAACAATAGTTTATATTATAGTTTTGCTTCAACAATGGTTAAACTGTTAACTAAAGAAATGAAGACATTTATTAAGAATAAGAGACAACACAAATGAGTTTAAACATATTGTAGGTTTTACGAGTGATTTGAAAGAGTATCGGTGCAGTTTTGTGCGTTTAAAATTGGAAAGGCGAATTTGCCTCTGACACTTTGTTTCGAGCTTTGTTTTT
>CACRXK020005250.1:0-28724 GCA_902702795.2 Paramuricea clavata
ATCAATAGAAGTTCTATTTTCCAAAGGTTTGAAATAATTATATATAAACAGATTAAATTAAGTGCAAATGTACCCAAACCAAAACAGCGCGTAAAATTACAACCCGAGGTTAGCGCTAATCTAGCTTGTACCAGTCCTTCACGACTAGGGCGATCAGGAAGATTTTCTGAAGATTTGTTTTATTTTTTAACCATTCAATATTTAAGTACTGTACTTACCTGTTGTTGTAGGTGGTGTAGCTGGAGAAAGTGTTGTCCTACCTCCTCCTGGTGTTGTTGCTAGAAATTATATTAAACAAATAGGGGGTAAGCTACTACTGGCAATAAAACAGTCTCAGCATAATCGAATAGCTTGTTACGTTGTGCGCTAGCCTTCGCAAAAATGTCATTAGGATTTAAGGAAGCACATTACTAGTAGCAATTGCTGCTGAAAGTATAACTGGCTTAGAATATCTGGCATTGTATGAAAAAATTGATGAAGATTGCTATGAAACGATCTCAATTTTTTTCGCAACAGAACTCGTCTTTTTTAAATTCAGATGTTATCGTGCTAAGGAAAAGGTTATTAAAAATTGTCGAAAGTTAAAGGGGAAGAGAGTGTTACTTTATGGTAACAAAGATCGAACTTCATATAATCTGGAGCTTTGTTGAAAGGTTCGCTTTTTTGAACATTTCTACTATACCTCAGCAAGAGATGAAAAAGTTTTTGTTAAATTGCAACAAGATTGAATGCGGTTCTTTCGTTCAAGTGATATATCAACCTCGTACCCAGGCTCTTGCCTTCGCACGCCCCAAGCTGCGGAAAGACCCTGGTGCCGGCTGGTCACGTGGCTCCCAGATTTTGGGTGCTAAAATAAATTGCTATTTAGGGAGGGGTGGTAGAAATGATTTGTACGTATTGAAATTGTTTCTGAATTTGTAAAATAGTAAAATTCTAACTCTACGAGACAATAATAAAAGATTTTTTCTTGAAGAAATGTTAAAACAACAGATTAATCATGTGTTGCAGCCGAAAGAGTATCATATTGCTCTCAAGGATTACAAATATCTCATATTTCACTGTCACTATATCTATTATCGGCTTAGCAAAAGCACGCCAAAGAAATTTTTACAAAAAGATCTCCTGGATCAACTGAAAATAGTTCTCGTTGTCGATATATAATGGTGTACAAGATCAGATACATTGTAAGAATCTCTTCAACAAAACAAGTTAAAGAATTTTGAATAACACGGAGCTGATTTATGGCGAGAAACTGCCGCATGTTGATGACTTTCCGTATTTGATCTGCCGATCGAGTGCCGTCCTTGTGAACGACGATTAAATAATACGATTTCGTTCAAGAATGTAATTTCCGAAACACAGAAATCATTAGTAAAAGATTCCCGATCTAAGCGATGCCCTGAAGTTTCTCTATCCGTTGCCAGATCTTCGGCAAATGTTGCTGTAGTTGAAAGTCGAAGGCGCAGTTTGGCTTTTATAGTTTATACTGACTTTGTCAAATGTGTGTTCTCCTCGAGTGATGAAACTAGATCTGCTACACCTTTATCCATGCCAATAGAAGTAAGTCAATTGTTTATGAATATCATCTACCAATATACTTTACCGCAATTAATAAATATAGTCATCCGTATACGTATGTTAGTAATTCCCATTTAAACCCAAAATGTGCAATCCAATTGTGATTTCTCCATGCCCATGGAATATTTTTTGCGAATATTTATAGAATGGCAGACGCGCGAAGGCCACTTGATTTCAGTCGAGATATTTGATCTTGTTTCAGTGAATTCAAGGGAAACACAACTATAACAATACACGAACCATCCTGAGTAGATATCTCAAGTGATTTTCATGGAGAAAGAAAATCGACTTGTT
Source organism: Paramuricea clavata (assembly GCA_902702795.2). Lineage (NCBI taxonomy): Eukaryota > Metazoa > Cnidaria > Anthozoa > Malacalcyonacea > Plexauridae > Paramuricea > Paramuricea clavata. The sequence goes on from CACRXK020005250.1 coordinate 1,873, forward strand.
TATTAAATATGATCTTGCAGACAACAACAATGGATCAGATGGAAAATCAGATACTTTCCATATTACCCGTTGGTAGGATACAAATTATTAATAACATCTTTTGTCGAATAAATAATATATGTTTAAGTACATTTAAGAGTTTGTTAAGGCCCGTTTACACGGGCAAATTGCAAATTGAATGTCAAAGATATTTTGCTCGTGTAGATGATAAATTTGTGAAAAATTTATTGTGACAAATGCATTTGAACAAAAGCTAGCATGCTAGCTTTTGATCAAATGCATTTGATCAAATGAAATTTGCCAAATAAAATTTGCTCGTGTAAACCGGCGGGGCTTTACAACAGTATTATTTGAAAGCCCTGCACAGTTGTTTTGATGCAGGACCCAAGAACATGGAGATCTGTATGTTTAAATTGTGACTCTTGTCGAAGTTAGAACACAATGTTATCAATCGTGTAATTTAACCTGGCAAAATTGAATAAATAAATAAATACTTTCCAAACAAAGAACTTGCTTAGTTGCTTCGGCTTCAGTACAGTATGTTGTTATGATATGCACTATTTCGAACAACGAATTCCAAACAAGCAAGAAATGCAATGAAACTCGAGCATCTCCGTTCGAGTCTCCGTTGAAATTATCAACTTTGCTTCTATGGCCTGGCAGCATGTGAATGACAAAAAGAACACAAACGCGCGCATAATTGGCAATTTGACACGAAATATTCAATACAAATTATACACTGACAAATTGCGATATAAAGTGCTATTTTTGCAATTCAAACCAATACGTCCGCACCTTGCCAACGAATTTTACTATTGGAAAGTGGAAGCATTGTAATTTAGATTTGTCCATCCCTCCCTTGGTAAATTAATATCCTGGGAGCCACGTGACCAGCCGGCACCAGGGTCTTTCCGCAGCTTGGGGCGTGCGAAGGTAAGAGCCTGGGTACGAGGTTGGTGATATATTTGCTTTCAGGCCAGATAAATGACCAAGTATAGCGAATTCCCTACTGTAGCGAATTTCCTACTGTATATAGCGAATAACAATTTTCAAGTACAGCGAGTAAGTTTTTGATTACTTCTACCATGGATAATAAAATAAATGGATAGGAAACTAGCTGACGTGACGTACCTAATGTTTTCAATGGGCTGATGGCGTGATTGGATGTTCAAACATAGTTGCAAACCAAATTCTCAAAAACGGCATGTTTAGCAATTACAGCTAAACATTTTAGTCAAAGAGCAAATGAATATAACCCCGCCATTCTACGATGAAATCTCTAAGTATTCCCAGTTAATTTTTGGCAAATATTTCAACACTAAACAGTGAAAAAGGCGTCCCAAATTTCGTTAAAATTGGGGACGCCAATTTCGTAGCTAAAATGTAAAAAAATACAAAACAAAGATGAAAAACATTTACCTTGAATACTTTGTCGTGGCTTAGGCATGTTTTTAAAACAATTAGACCAGTATATGCTTCAATATTACTCTTTTAAAGCGGAAAGTATAGCGAAACACCAAAAAAAATGCCGAGAACTTTGCAATACGCGTGACGTCACAGATTGCAACTAGGTTGTTTTTGCTTACATCAGCTAGAGTCCTATTCATTTATTTTATTATCCATGCTTCTACAAAACCGTATATAGTTGTAGCTGTAGCGAACTCTGTAGCGAATTACATTTTTTCAGTAGCCAAGTAGTTAATTATAATTGTATAAATATTTCGCCAAACACGCATGCGATTTTCATTAATACTTCCTATGCATACCAACTTTCAAATTTCTCACACTCGACTAGACGTAAATAGAATATATATCACGCCAAATATATGCTGTTTATAGTTTAGCTTTATACTGTTCAAAGTTTATTACTAGTTTCATCGCCTTTCTTGCCACTCGAAGCGCTGCTTACAAATTAGAAGAACATATAACATCACTGTAAACAGCAAATGTTGATATAGCAAGATACTTTCCAAAATAATAAACGATCAGATGTGTGTAATATAACCTTGCAACTGATGATTTTTGTCTGCATGCTGATTCTGTAATACGATTGAAATGTAATCATGGATCATAAAAACAGTGGAAACTCACGATCACGCATGTTTTCAGAATTTCAGCATGCTGATGGCGTCTCAGCCTTCTGTGCCGGTTTGTTTTCGTGTTTCCTAATTATTTTTTAAGCAAATTAAATTTAAAATATTCGTTATATTGGACATATACGTCACGTCTGCTGGCGTTGACAGCTGTTTCCTATTCATTTTTTTTTAACCATCCACGATATTGGAGTGTGTTAGCGGGATTACGAGCAAGAGACAAGAATTTTTCTACTACACGAGGCGAAAACGAATTCAGTATCAAATTTCGAGATTTTTTTTCGTGAACGAGTGCTTGTAAAACCCCCAAAACACACGAGCTCTTAATAATGAAACGTTTTAATATTCAATTTGAGTACACGCTGAAGTAAACACTTGCAAGTAGCGAAAAAAGTTCAATGCCAAAATTATACTATGAGTCTATGACAAGAAAACAACAAGACTTAGTATTTATTTACAATTGCCGTAAATTAAGTTGAAATTAAGTTTTGACAAAATATCTAAGGTCAGGAATAAAACAAAGCCAAATTTTATTTTTTTCGAATTCGAAACTCTTTAACCTCTCATAATCGTTAGACTTTATTCAACCGCAAATTTACTTTGGAACACGGAAAACCCCTGGTGATTTTCTCTTTTTGTGTTTTTGGTGTGGTTTCAGCGATATACTTAACCTGCGATCAGGCCTATAAATAAATAAATAAGCCTGATACAAACCTTAACCGAAAAGTGCATGCTGTACAACCGTATTTCGGTTGTAAATCTGATTGGTCTATGAGAGAAAATATACGCGTTATATACATGTTATTTTATAAGATACACTACTCAATAACCTCGTGTATACTGAGCTCAACAAACTCTTCACTTTCCGCCATCTTTGATTAAGTACAGTTGTTATTAAAAAAATTAATGCACAGTAAACGTTGTTAGCTATATAAAATGAAAAGTTTACGAAAATTAGATATTAAAATAATTTAAATTTACGTCTTGTTTTAGTCCATATTTTGGGTTTAATTTAAAGATGTTTTCATTTCTCGGTTTTTGTTTTATATTAGCCTGCGTAGCAGGCGTTTAGTGCGGGAGGGAGAAAAGACTTCAAGAGAGGGCGTCGTTTGAGGAAACACCTCCCAAACGGCTATGACAAATGTGTTTTTGCCCATCAAGGATGATTGACGTTTTGTAATTAGCACCTTCACCATAATCCAATCTTCTTTTTGCTCGGCAACTAGGAAGATTTTCAGAGATTTTATGTACTATTTAAAACATGAGCAGCAGTTTTTTATCTGAAATAAAGATGGTCTGATGGTCTGATAAAACATGCACTGCGAATGTTTTAATTCTAGTAAGTTCATTGGCGAAGTAACTTTCAAAAAATTCGTTGACGTTGTGTATGTCAATAAAATCAAAGTTAAAGTTTATATAAATCAAGGGAAATCTCTATCACATATAAAGATATGACACGTTTATGATTTTTTTAATTGCGTTTTCCTCATGAATTATTAATGAGTGACTTTTTGAAGCTATTTTAGACAACAGTCACAACACAGAGCTTTTATCCTTTAAAAGGCTCCTGAACCACCTATCGTATTCTGCTGTATATAGCAAATAACAGTTGAGCATATTTTGAAATGTTTTTCTTAAAATCATCGTCCAACTTCATAGCTGCAATGCCAAGTAATGTAGCCTCAACTATATCTGGGGCCGGTTGTGGGGCTGGTACAAAGCAATTAATCACCTTTTTATCACTATTTTGTAGTTAAATAGTGATTAACACTTAAATACGGGCTTCTTATTGGATGACGTTTCCACTAACTATAATTAACTTTAATCATTTTTTTTATACAACCGGCCCCTGGTCTTTTGAATTATACTCTAAAGTGGACAAATAACAAGACAGCTATAAAAAAATTTTCGATCCCTGCTCGTGCTGGCATCAGAGCTATTAAAATAGCAAGCTTTCATTTGCCGATATAAATGTATAATTGAAAGATCAAACTTTTCCGTATCCCGTAGGAAGAATCGCGATAACCGGCGTCTTCACAACAGGGCCTATTTTAAGGATTTCCCCGTGGGGGCGGGGGGCATTTTTTTGAAAAGGGACATTTATGTGAGACAATATATTGGAGGAGGATAGGCAATGGCTGAAGGCCATGTGTATGGCCGACATATCACGCATATATAGGGGGCGGGGTGGGGGCGTACTTCCCCCCAAAAATATTTGAAATTTGAAACCGGGAAATGCCATCTCCTGTATTCTGAGCATCCAAATTTGCTCCAAAATTTATGCATGTACTTGTATTTGAAATAAAAGAAGGAAAAACGCACAAAAAGTTTAAAAAAAATTAACCGTAATTCATCATTACTTATTAGAGGGGGATATCATGCAATGGCCAAAGGCCACGTCGGAAATGCTATTTCCTGCATTCTGAGCATCCAAACTTGCTCTGAAGTCTATGTTATTATACCTGTATTTGAAATAAAAGAAGGAAAAACGCACCAAAAATACTACAGAAAAACGTACAATTTAAATCGATTTTGTTAAACAAGGACTAAGAATAAAGCCTAAAACTTACTTTCCGTTTATGTATGGAGGGGTGGGCAAAATGTGATTCCGTGTTGGGGGGGGGGCACAAGGGGGGACTGGGGTCATTTGCATATTAAAAAGGGCCCTGCTTCACCACGTAGCAAGTTAATAATAGGCTATCTCTGTTTTGATTTCAACTGAATTTCGAAGCCTGAATACTTGAAGAAAGAGTTTCCTCCAAAGCATTAACAGGCAGGCATATTTTTTTATGAGAAATACATGTATACGGCTATCTGCTATTCGATACGCGTGCAAAATTGTGGTTGACATTTGAGGTACGTAATTACTTCAGTTAACGAGACTGACCAATGGCAATCAAAAACAAATTAGTTATAGCTATTTGAGCAGGTGTTTATTTAACGACGCCCTCTCTTCTCCCGCCCGCATTAAAAGTCTGCTACGCAGGCTAGTTTTATATTGGCTATTATGTATTTTGGCCACATTAGGCATCACATTTAAATTTTGTCTAAAATTCTTACCTGCTGTTGCACAATAAGCTAGGTAACACTGGCTCGGTGGCTTCAGTTCATAAATAAAGAAACTTTTACATTTAATAACTTTGATATTGTATTCAGTATCACAGGTAGAACCCACAGATAATAGTTGAGCACACGCTGTAACATTAGTAACCACGCCGTCAACCGTTGGATGTTTCCCATTCATCCATATGGGAATATAGGTCCCACAACGACCAGTCCCAGGATTTTTTTCAGGCAGCATCTGCGGATTGCCCGCCGTGCTCTCAAATTTGTACCATGCTCCATTTTTTATTAAATTACGATCACACAAGTTGGTAGTTTTATTGTACGCTATATTGCGTCGATCATTCTTTAGAGTAGTAATATTATACTTCTTGCTGCTACATGGCCCATTTGCGTTACTTTTACCGACCTGATGTAGAAACACCAAAATCAAGAGACTGCGGAGTGTAGCCATAGTTGCACAACACGCCATCAACAACTGTACGTACACAATAATATACTTCAATCGAAAGACGGAAATACACAGTTACGTATTATATGTATGTATATATATATGTATATATATAGATGTTGTGTTATTGTATTCAGTTATGTATTTCATAATTTCCAGACCGCGCGCAAGCAGAAAGATATTGCCTGCCGCGGCTGGGTTTTGAAGTTTGAACCCCCAACTGAGCTACACGGTCAGACGGATTTAAGACAGGAAGTTATGAACTATATACTGAATGTCATAAACATACTCGTTTATATTAATTCAGCATCAAACAATACTAGTTCTGCAAGTGTTATGTTATATTAGGTTGTGTTATTGTTCACTCGGTAATGTGATAAGTTGAAAATGTTTTCGAGTGAGTATTTCATAATTTCCAGACCGCGCGCAAGGGAAGATATTAGAGACTTTTAGATTGACGTTTACGGCAAACGTCAAACCGCTAGCGAGGTTTTTGATTTTACAACTCTATTATAATAGCTTTTATACCTGTTTTGAAATATGTTAAACTTATTAAACTTGTGCTCTTTAGCAATAATTTAAGAAAGCAAATTAACCACTAGTCATGCCATTCCTCAAAGCAGTAAATTAAGGTTTGGCGTTTGAAGTTGACTTTGGCGTATCAATTTCATGCTTAAACGACAACGACCCTCGTAGCAGTTCAAGCATGAAATTTATACGCCAAACGTCAACTTCAAACGCCAAATCTTAATTTACTTCTTTGGGGAATGGCATGACTAGTGATTAATTTGCTTTCTTAAATCATTGCTATAGAGCACAAGTTTAATAAGTTTAACATATTTCAAAACCGGTGTAAAATCTATTATAATAGAGATGTAAAATCAAAGTCCTCGTTAGCGGTTTGACGTTTGCCGTAAACGTCAATCTAAAGGCCTCTATTGTCTTCCGCGGCTTGGTCGGAACCCGCGATCTTCGAAGCGACCTTCTAGTATTTCGAAGGTGGGGGGTTCAAAACCCAACCGCAGCAGGCAATATCTTATTACTTGCGCGCGGTCTGGGAATTATGAAATACTCAAGTGAGAACATTGTCAACTTTTTAAACTGTGAAATGCAGTGAGCGTGCTACTGGAATTGACAAAATTCCAGCTAAAATTATTCGTATTGCTTCCCAAGTAATTGCAAATTCTTTGACAAAGATTTTCAACATGCCAATTAGCAATGAGTTTGTTCCGTCTGAATGGAAAGTATAGCGAGAGTCCGCGCCCTTACACAAGAAAGGCCCTCCGAAATCTGTTAAACAATTGTCGCTCCTGTTGTAAGTAAAATTTTCGAGAAAGTATTATATGAACAATTATGTGATTATTTTGTTACAAATAACTTGCCATCCCATCATCAATTTGGTTTCAGACAGTTTCACTCGACATCACCTGCCCTTTTAGATGGCACAAATGAATGGTTCGTTATTATGGATCGTGGTTTCTTTAATGTTGTAGTTTTCCTTGACTTACAAAAGGCATTCGACACTATAAATCACGATATATTATTAAAGAAACTTGATCTCTATGCCTTAGAAAAAACAGCCTTAAACTTTTTAAAATCGTATCTAGCGAACAGAACTCAAATGTGCTCTGTCAACGGCATACTTTCCCATAAAAAATACGGCATACTTTCCCGCAAAAAAATAGTCGCATGTGGAATCTCTCAAGGCTCAATTCTTGGGCCGCTTCTATTCTTAATTTATATAAATGATTTACCCAACAGTTTGGAGTATTCGTCAACAAGAATGTTTGCGGACGATACCACACTAGCCTGCGTGGCAGGTTCAATGGGTAAATGAGAGCTTGCAACAATCTCAAGGAAATTTGATAACCGCCTACTAATTACTATGATAATTTATTTCCAATCCAACCAATCATATTTTCTGAAATTCTTGTGCGTGATACAGTGTGACTAATAACTATAAATATACTTTAATTTATTACTATTGTAGTTCATATAGAGTGGCTCGAGAATTCAAACTTTTAAAAAATTGGCAGTTTAAATTACTATTGGAATAAATAAAACAGAATTTACACCGATGTCACAGGAGATTCGCCCCCCATCCCCGGGGGGCGATATTCCTAGGAATATCGCCCTCCCCCCCCCCCGGGCGAATCTCCTAGGAATATCGCCCCCCAGGGGGGCGAATCTCCTAAGAATATCGCCCCCCCATATAAATTTTGAATTTTTTATCTGAAAACAAAACGATTGCAAATTTAGGCTTCTTAGCGGCTAGTGGTGTGCATAGTCTGCATAACCACTCATTTGAGGTACTTAGACTAGTGTCATATTCTACACATCCATAAAGTGAAACCATTCGCATTGCCCACAGAAATCGCATAAAATCATGTTGTCGTATTCTTCTGGCAGTTTACATTCACATAACATATCATAAAAACAATCCGAATCGCTTGCAAATTTTATCAATACCAGTGTTAACCACAGTAATCGCTTGCTAACAATAGACTAAAGGATTAATAAAAAATCGATCGAATGTGTTGGGAAGCGTATTGACAATAGTCCATTGAATCGTCAACTTCCATGTCAGTGTCAGTGATGTAATCGTGATTCTTGACTTCCGCAAAGAAAATTGCATTATATACAGTATATGTTGGTTTATTCAAATAATTTAATGATAATGTAACTCTGCAAAACTTAAAGCTTTTTTGTCTTTTTGAAACGTATATTATTGGAGTATTGCCTTTTGGCTAGTTCTACCCTTCGCTTCTGAGATTTACAAACTATATTGAAATAATGCAAGTAAAAAATAGTGACAACTTATAAGCCATACATTTTCCGATAACGACAAAACGTGGTGCAAAACAATACCAATAATTACAATAACCACCACGGTGATTACTTTTTAACAATGATTAAGGATTAATACTGAAAATGCAAAATATGCGTGTGCTGTGAAGCGTCATAAGTCCTATTGATCTACTGTAAGTGTAACTGTGTAAGCCCTTTCGATACATGTAATTGTAAATTTTTATTCTTACAGGGCTTGAAATAACGTTCCCAAAGTTCCTGATCATGGTGCCGATCGGCAGTCATGACTTTCCCTGCTTTTTTCCAGGTTGGAAACCGAAACCCTGCCTTTCCGCCGATCATAAGCAATTCTGCGAGTACTGATCGGTGATCGGTTGTTATTTCAAGCTCTGTCTTAACAATTTTGAATTGATACTGATTTCAATTGATAAACCCATGTAATAATTATCCCATGCAACTGTAAGGAAGGGCGGAATTTTGAACGGAGGACGAAAATCCTAAAGAAAAGGTGAAATTTCCTAAATTTTTGAATGGGGGCGAACTTCCTAAAGGGGGGCGAAATTCCCAGGATTTTCGCCCCCCAGGGGGGCGATATTCCTAGGAATTCGGGGGGGGGGCGAAATTGAGGGGGGGCGAAAATCCTGGGACAGCGGCCATGTCCGTTTGGTACATTAGTATGACGCGCCGAACATTTCTTTATTACCATTGCATTTAATTTATTCTAAATTTATTTATTTCGCATCTAATTTATATATTCGCATCTAATTTTACAACCTCGTTCCCAGGGCTTATCACTTTTTGTCATTGGGAAGGCGGGAAAAGGTCCTGGCACCGGCCGGTCTTCTATGTAACCTGATTGGTCAATGACAAGTACATTGTTATGCAAGTAATGCAATCTTCGATTAATTTATTCAAACTTGGGGATAAATTAACATTTCATGCCAAGAGGGCCCTGGCCGCCATCTTCCTAGCCAGTCGATTACATTTTCTGGCCAATAAACGCGCTGTATTGGCTGGAAGCCCCGCCTTATGGCCAGTCAACAGCATTTTTTTGCATAGAAAAATGGCGACACGTCGCACCGTTGAGTGGCCCTTCTGGTATTGATCTTTATTCTGTGCCAGGAGTGTCCATTATTACTACTTTGTCCGTCTAAGAAATATTTTTGGCAAAATCTGTGGCAAAATGGTTAAGACTTATACAGAATTTGTCGAAGGTTAGTATTATTGTATGTTTTAAACTGTGAGAGAAGATTCATTGCGTACTAGAACATATCTCTGAGGCTCTGACTGAGTATTTAGGGCAAAATGTACCTTCATATTTGGCTTCGTATAGCGTTTATGTTTATATTTAGGGAAGCCTCACATATCGATTTTTCCACGAGAAACGTCATATGTTCGTTTGGGGGTGGGCGGGGTTGGCAGCTGTGACGTTTGTCTGTAAACATCATGGAAAAATTCGATAGTTTTTACCTTTGTAGAATATAAAAAAGAAAATAATTTGATACAAACAGCAGTCTATACATTCGTAATACCATAACAGTTCTATACCTATACATTTATATTATTACGCCTTTCTTGCATTGCAAACACTCAAATTGCAAACACTCAAACACTTCAAGAAAAACGCGCTAAAATTATCAATATTTCAATTTCATGCAAAAAAAAGTTGTTTTGAGAAACGTTGGAAATTTTGAAGTTCATATTTAAAATAAAAAAGAGTATGTCATATTCCTCGCGGAAGCATCGCCAATAGCCGACCGAAAAAAGAAATATATAGAAAATTACCTTATTCATGTGTACTATAAGAACAAAATATCGATAATTATGTGTGACGTTTCTAAGGGGGGGGGGGTCTCCAGAGAAACGAACATATGACGTTTCTCATGGACAAAATCGATAAGTGAGGCTTCCCTAATATAAAACTAAAGTCTGGGTTTATAAACTGAAACATGACCTTCAGTTTTTTATGTTCTTCATAGTCGATTTGATTTGCTCATTTGGCTGATGTTACAGTTTTCTGATGTGTTTTGTTTGGATGATATTAGAACAATTTCAATATGAAAGTGCAGGTGTCTTTAGACATGAGCCATAATGTATATATCAAAATACTGATAAAATCCATTTCCAGCTTGATTGTATTTGCATTTGTTGTATTTGCATTGTTGCAGAAAAAGTTGTGCAACATATGGTGGGCTTATATCACATACTCGTATGTAATTCCATGTGCCTGCATGTACAGTACTTTGATGTCTCAAGAGATGCTTCGAATGTGTAATAAAGGGCTGTTCACAGGAGTTGGGCTGTCTGGCCTTAAATTGCATTGTTTTTATGATATTTTAAGATTGTATTCATATGGCTGAACCATCATGCCATTACCACAATGTCTGATGTTCAAACAGGCTTTAAAATCAGGTTACAATGCATGCTTGAAAATATGCAACAATTTCACTGCTAATAATATTCCAGAAATTCCTGCCTTTTGGGCAGATCTGGACTGATTTGTCAGAGGGGGTTGGAGGTTTTCTACTTGGGATCCCAGGGGGAGCTAGCCAAGGGTGCTGGGTCAGAGTCAAACTCATGTGAACAGCTTCTAAGTCCTAATTATATTGATAAATTATGTACACTTTGGGATGGTAATGCAATTTGTAAAATATTCCACATTTTATTTAATAAAATTTAATTATATACATTGTTTTTGTTGTTTATATTAACACCTTGGACAGTGTATATTTACACCTTTGGACCCTGTAAATAAACACCTTTGGGGGGTGTACCCATTCTAAGCCAAAGCCAAATACGTTTAAGAACAATTATCAAGGTATTTGCACGATAAAATATATTTAAAACTGTTCTCCATATACATGTAATGCATGGTTCAATTCTTGCTTTTACCAAGTAAACCCAGGGATTTTCAATGTCCCCCTCCTCCCGTAGAATTCACTTGAAGTGACTGGGGCAAGGTAGCTATAAGTATAAGTAGTTATATTAATTTAATTAAAGTCAATTAAAATTTACAAATTGAGCTTTTTGAATATAGACCATTGCAAATTTTTTTAAAATTTGTTTAACCCTTTATAGTGGCAATGTCCCTACTTTAGTATATTACTCCGTCTGGTGCCAGACAATTTTACTCAAGGGCAGAATGTAGACTTGCCACAAGTCAACCTCGAACGAAACGTCGGCTCACACTCGCTGCTTGCGTTTCGTTCGAGGTCGACTTGTGGCAAGTCTAGGCAGAATGCTGCCACTCAATGAGTTAATATATTCTCAGAACAATTACCATCAAATTTAATCTATTTTGCTGGCAAAATTGCCTTGGAGGGGGTCCTTGATTTGTTGAGTCTTTTTTTTTGGGGGGGGGTGAGTGTTGTAAAAAACAGAATAGCAACTGGTTTCAGAATAGGAAGAATTGTTGTAATATAGGTAATATAATTCTAAGACAAATCATCCAAAGGAAGCAATCATTCTAGCTCTTGTAGTGTATGTTGCAACATGGATGGATTTACTTGGGGGGGGGGGGGGCTGTGCACTCCCCTAGCCCTGGCCAGAGGAGGTGCAGGGGGTGCTATTTTTCATGATAAAGCAAAAAAATTATTACAGGCAAAATGAGATACAGTAATTTGAGTAATAACATGATGATAAGCGAGCTGTGAACAACAATTACAATTCAAATACAGTAGTAAAGCAAGACTTTGCAGTAGTGAAGCAAGTTGATGGAAGGGCGGCACACATGACCGACACAACTCGGCACCAGAGCTGCCAGAGCACCCCCGCCACCCTACCAGATCATGCTGGATCCATCCCTGTGTTGCAAAATCTATTTTCTTCATAGTTAGGCATTCACATGAATGAAGATTAGAATTGCATCATGTTATATAGTCTTAAATATTTAGGAGGGGTCCCCATTATTAAATTAAGAGATTAAAAAGGGGTCCCATGACATTTTGCCATAAGAATCTCCCACCCCACCCTAGGGTATAATGAATGGTCACTTAAAGTACATGCCATCTTCTAACTGGTTGGGCACCTTGCCCCTTTTGTGATGGAAAATCTATTCCCTACCTTTATCCCCTGGGACAAAAAATTCAAATCAACTCTCCACCCTGATAATGTGCAGATGGTAACAGCAAGAATAGAAGTAAGCAAGTTTTACTGGAGTACATACTATTATTAGGAAGCATCAATTCGCACATGCTAATTTGCCAGTCATGATTTTAAACGGAATATTTCTTATCTCGTATAGAATTCTTAAGGTCTTGTTTACATTTTACTGGAAGCAAACTAAGATGCATATCCAATATTTGGGTCATATCACTCATATGTCAGTTTTGCAGCTTGCCAACTTCAACAACATTTGGCTGCAAGGAAAACGTAAACAAGGAAAGAGCATATAACACTTCATCTGTGTTTAAAATATCAATGAATAAATATTCCAACCATTGGCACTTTATAATATAAGTGACATTCAACAATACATCAATAACATATACAGTATATGCAAAACATTTCTTTGAATCACTGTATAAAATATTCCTCATAAACTCGCTCCAATCGTCGCACAGCAGAGTCTTTGGAAGGGTAAAACCAAGTTTAACATCCCCAGTTCAAAACACTTTCCGTGTCCTCTTAGGCAAGCCTGTCCAGCTGGAGAACATCTGTCGTAATACTATTATATTTTGGCTGTTAATTTTGTTTAGCGAACGAACGATATTTACCAAACCCAGTTGGAAGAACAGCAACTACATAGTTCCCATGTAATAAAAGCTCAAGAATCTGATTTCGAATATGTCAGTAGCAAAAAGAAGGAAAAATTTCAAAGACTAAACGCATTTTTAAGCCGCACTAAGCATTTAAATTTTGTGGACACTCTTAGGTTGGCGGCCATCTTGGATTTTCTAACATTATTATTAGACAGCCTAGGCCTAGGCCTTCTAGTCTTATTTATATATTTTTAATATTCAGCGCTTTTTCACAGGAAAAGACTGGGACTAGGTGATTTGGGGGCGGGGCGGAGGAAGCAAGCCTAGAAGCAATCTCGTTCCCCGAGCCTGCGATCCTTGGGAAGGAAACGAAGGCTCTGAGATAATCAATCTCACTTCTCCATCTCAGACATACAGAAAACTGTATGTCGACCGAACTGCGCATGCGTTGCCAAAAGCAAAACAAATTGTTTGAAATATTTTATTGTTTCGTCTATAAAATGATGATTTTTTCTGGGTTTTGGTGGAAATGTTGATGTTCTTCATAGTGGGATACAAAAGGTGTGTTAGTGACTAAATAAGGAAAATATTGCGTGTGAAACAGGGTCAGTATAGAGCCGGCAGGAGCCGCAAAGAGTGCTGTTGTCGAAGAAACATGTCACAATTAATTGTAATCTTGTCCATATTTCTGGCCTCTGTGTCAGTTTGAAAAAGCGTTAAGCCTTTAAATGTAGAGACATTTGTGGTTCCTCCAGCAAAATTAAGCCGCTTAACGCTATTATGTTTCTAATGGTTGAAAGAGCGCGTGGAAAGGGCAATTTTCAAGAACAAAAACAATTACAATGTACTGTGTATTAATTGCTACTGTATAGTATTAAAATACCTGAAGAGAGTCTCAATTCTAATATTAAGTCGTTTAAAAACCTTGATAATATTAAAGTTTTTAAAAGATTTGTATATTAGAGGAATATTAAAAGGATTTTAGACTTATAAAACATATCATTAAAAATATGAATATAGTGAATTCCATGTTTGTATTGTGTTATCATCTCTAGAAATTAACAATTTATAAACCAAATCCTTGTTATATTTTTTAACTGCCCTTATACTTTCCTTATATGTTTTAATATTTGCAAGCAGTTTAGTAGGTTAGGGATGCAACAGCACTTTTCAAATTATTAAATTGTAACCAAGTTTTGTGTCTGGATAGAAATCACTTACTATATAAGATTTATAGACTTTGATATTGGTATTTGAATGGGTTAACCAGTCCATCTGCATGTCTACCAGCTATCTTTGGTTAATTATCTCATTAGATCATTAAGCCAATAAGCCACAATGCTCTTAATGCACCTTTTTTGTTATTTCACTGTACTTCTGGACAATATTTCTCACCAATGGCCAGAAATGTACTTGACTTCATGTTAAATTACTGCCATTAATTAATTAACTACTGTACTAAATAGGACATTCAAAGTTGGAGATGTAATAGCAATAGAGGTTGCTATCATTGTAGCATTCAGGGGCGTCGCTAGCCCAAATTGTCAGGCATTTGGCAATTTATTGTATCGCAATCAGGAAATTATTTTCGTGGCCAGCATGATTTGAATTGGATAGGAAGGGAAAAAACTAGTTTTTGTTGCCCCTTCTCAGAGTAGGCATGTGTTGTTTTATAGTGTAAATAACAAGTTTTGATATTGCAATCAAACTGACAGGGTAGTTGTCATGACCATGGTAATAAAAATATTTCTATGGCTTGGCATTTACATTGGGCAATTTTTTATCATTCATCACCAAATTATACCTGCACCCTAGGTGGTTCCCTGCAGGGGGTCATAACCAGGGGGAAGCTGATGGAAATGAATTCTGGTATTGGTGGCTGATCACTATCATTTAATATTTTTATGAATAGAACATTTCTTTAAAAAAGTATATGAATTTATTAAAAATATTTATATGGTTTCCCAATCTGGAATTCATACTTGGATGAAAGGTTTATGACGTTTTCTTGGACAGAATCAAATTAATACAACCTCGTACAGAGTGCAGGGCTTCTGTGAATTACTGTGTGGACAAGATTAATAAAGGATTGCCAATTTGGCATATTGTACTACTCAATAAAATTTAAATTATTAAATACTTTCTGCTACAATTAGCTGTAATATTATACTGTATATTATTGTGTTTTATATGACGTCATAAATCTGATGGGGGTCAACTCTAAATCGAGACACAGTCATCAGAGTGAATTAATTTTTCACTGTATGTGTTGGCCTTGTGTTTGGTGGCAAATACATGCAATTTCATATCATTTGCTCATGACTTCAGTACAGCATAAGCATCAACACATTTTAGGTTGACCCCACGTCAGAACGTGCAAAATGCCTAGTGAAACCCCAGAATTCATTGTATGTATTAGGTGTATGCAGACTGGAATACAAGTTAATATCACTGCCTGCAAAATTGTGATTTATTTAGAGAATAAAGGTTTTTTGAACACTTCTATAAATAAATTATAACAACAAAAGATGCTACAAGTTAAAATGAGTATTACATACTCCTGCACTTGAAAAGTTTACAGTACAGTATATACATTAAATAATAAAATATAAATCCCAAGATTGGATTTATTGAAACTAGTCATTAGCTAGTTCTTCGCAATTAAATAACACAAAGACAAATTAATAAAAGTTATTAACCATTTCTGACACAAATAGTATTTGCAAAATATAGCACATATTTGATATTATAGTCAAATAATAGTGTACTGACAGTACTGTATACTATGTATAGATTAAAACTACAGAAAACCTGTACAACACAAATATGAGTAAAGTTTTCACGCTCCATTTAACTGTTGTGATATTATACGCATTAAGTATACGTTTCTTTGCATTTCCTTTGTAGTATTACTATATAGCACAGCTCTGAAACACCAAAACAATATTCGTACACTCCTAAACGGCCGCCATGTTGTATATAAAAATATACGGTTAAAACTTAATTTTTGCAAAATTGCAACATTCCATTGTATACCAGCAACCAATCATATTCATTTCTGAGATGGATTATCCCAGAGCCTTCGTTTCCTTCCCAAGGATCGCGGGCTCGGGGAACGAGATTGGCCTAGAAGGCCTAGTGGATTTCCCAACAACAAGGCCAAAATTGCCCTGAAACTGCCCTGGTTGCAAAATGTCCAATTCAGAGGAGGAATGAGGGTCTTCCCGAAATGCAACGCGCCTGGCTGCGGCTCATTATTATTCAAAATCGTTATTCTCAATGCGCCGTTCGATTAAAAAGTGTTGAAATATATTGCGATTTTTCCTGTGAAGATATCGTTTTTTCTAAGGTATGTTTTGATAACTTTTTTGTTAAGTGATTTAATAACAGAGTTTCGGAATAATTTTGTTTACATATCGCATTTTAATTATGTTAAATTCCCAATGTATTTATGCATGTTCCGGGTCAGTGAACATGACCTTAAAGTGGCATTGATATATTCATGAGTAAATTATACTTTTTTACAAGGAAACTAAAATAAAATCACATCAGTGAATTCAGGAATGTTCGTTCATTATAGTGATACTTTAAAACATGAATTTACTCCATAAAACCAAAGAGTTATCGCCATGGGCGTACCGGAAGGAAAAAATTAGGGGGCGGAAAGAAAATTGCCCGATTTTTCGTTAAATTGCCCGACTAGTGCCAAAAAAATTTTCCCGGAAAATTTTTTTTGGCGAGTTCCACAACATCACCAAAGACAAAGGTATAGATTGTATTAATTTGAACGTATCTCTTTGAGAAAATTACATTGAACTGTACATAATCAGTGGCGTAACTACTATCGGCTCAGACCGGGAGAACCTGGGGCCCCCAACCCCAATGGGGCAAATGGGAGCCCCCAAGCTCGAAAAATATAGAGCAAAAACATTGGCCAGGGGCTCTGATATGTTACAATGTTGTTTTCTGACCATCAGAATTCTGTAAAATATCTCCCCAATGTCCAGGAGGCATTTCAGAGAGTCTATATTCAAACATTTTCCTGGTGAGCATGCCCTGGACCCCTAAAAAGTTTGTGCATATACGGCACTCGACTCATGCCTTTGGCACTTCTATTAGGGGAGGGGGCTTCGAAAATTTTGAACCAGGGGGCCCCCTCATATGTTATGCCACTGTATATAATAATTGTTTGCAAGCAATTGCTCATAGCAATCTCCTCCCAGTCAAAATTGCACTATTGTGCGACAATGTTGCTCACAAGCTAGATATCATCTGGTTTCAGAGCAGTACACAAGATTTTTTCACCAAGCGGGCACTAAGGCCTATATGCTGAAAAAAGTCGCAAATATCGACAGAATAATTAATGTCATTCTAAAAATTGTTAATATAGTTTCCTGAGGGTTTTCTCTTTGTGTATGGCCCTGTCAGGTTTAACTGTAATAATGATACAAATTGCTTCTAATAACTATTCAATAAAGTATTTATATATTTTTTGTTTTATAAAGTTTCCTAGCAAAAAGATTAGGCTGACTCCTACAAAGAAGTCCCCAGTAAAACATCATAAGTGGACCTTTGAGGAAAACAAAGCATTTATTGAATTCATATCAATTGCAAAAACAGATCCAAAATATGGACAATGTTCTGCGGTTAAAGAGTGGCCATCATTTAATTATAAAAACAATTTCTGGGATGATGCTGCCCGGCATATTCAATGCAGCACTTCTTCCAACATCTTACTGTCAAGTAAGTTTCTAAACTTATACTTAAAACTTGTTCTGGCCACTATGGCCCCTAGATACTTTCTAGATAGACTTTAATATTATTCACTCGTTTTCGCGGTATTTTTCCGTAATCGCATCTCATTAATAGCGAGCCAGGGGGTATTTTTACCGGTTTTTCTCTGGCTCGGTTCTCACGCCTGAGTGAGCATTCTTTTTTTACAAAAAGCGAATAAAAGCACCGTTTAAACCTATTCGTCTGTTATACTACAGTTGAAGGGGACAAGGCCTTTCCAGAAGGAACAGAATAGTAAAAAAAGAGTCACTTTTCCGGCGTGTATACATCGAGAAAGACGAACTGACTTCGAAGATATCTTTGTAGCGTGCTCGAAAATCGCTACAAAACGGCTTCAACTACAGAAGAACACGACTGTTTTACAACGAACAGCTCAATGGCAGATAAAACCACCGTCGACAACCCCGAGGTAGGAACACTAGATACGTTTTTATCGCAAAATACGGCTGAAAATACGGTAGAAAATACGGGTCAAAACGAAATAAACAGTACTAAACCTGATAAAGCAAGCCCAGAAACGGACGAAAATACTCTGTCTGTCTCGACAAACGACCCATCCTCTCGTCCCAAAAGATCAGTAAAACCCACCGAAAAGTCTATCGAAAACAGGGTTCAGTCTGATCATTCAAAACTTGACAAATTGTGGCGAAACACGTCAACTGCTGTGGGCAAATTGCAAGAAACACCCGATTCGCTAAATCAAATAAAATCCCATACGTCAGAAGTACGTTCGCTATTCCACGAGTACCACGCTGTTTCTTTGTCGCTCTTAGAGTTTCTCGCTAACCTCAGCGACCCCAAACACCAAAAAGAATACGAAACATTGCATAAACTCGTAAATAATCGTAGCGAGTACATTCATACAGTAATAAACGAAGCAAACGAGCGGAAAAAGGAACTTTTGCTTGAAATTAACTCTGTCCACCATTCCCGAATTTCCCGTAGTTCCCGCAGCTCCACAACATCCTCCACCGCCGCTCGAGCTCTTGCAAGAGCTGAGGCTACAGCGGCACTAAAGAAAGTAGAAATGCAAAAATGGCGATCATTGCGAGAGTCCCAGTCTGCCATGGAAATACAACAACAAGAACTTGCTCTAGCCCAAAAGAAAATGGAAGAGAAATCCCGAATGGAAAGTTTACTATTAGAAGAAGAAGCAGCAGTCGCCGTTGCTAAAGCTCAGGCAATAGATAAAGAACTGAGCCTCGTAGATCATCAAGATCCTGAACACTTTGACCTACCCCAAGACGATCCTGCGGAAAGGGTCCAAAACTATATAAATTCGCAACGCTTCGAAGAATCTAACATTGGCCAAGACTCTAGTCCCCCGGTTCCAAATCATGTCATCGGTCCACAACTCCCACAGAATACCAACCATCCTATACGAGAAAAACCACCCAACCGAAGACTAGACCCGACGACCAACTCGTTTATCCCTCAACCACAGAACTCTCGGACAGACCCCAGTACAAATGCTATAAGCTCTTACATCCAATTCATGGCACGCAGAGAGCTTATCGCTAATAAGATTCAGAGATTTGACGATAATCCCAGAAATTTTTACGGTTGGAAAGAATCCTTCAAGAATATGATACGAGACATTCACCTCTCCCCTAGCGAAGAGCTATCACTCATCATAGAGTATACCAGCAACGAATCAAAGAAACTTGCTCAACGGCTTCGAAACGCATATATCAACAAACCCACAAAAGGCGTGGAGATACTATGGCAAAAACTTAGCCAGCGGATAACAAGAAATTCCAAGAACTCGGAGATTTGCTCTTAGAATTACAGTGTGCTAAGAACGACGGCGGATACAGAGGCCTCAGAATCCTCGACGAGCCCGCTTACATTAAACCTGTCATTGCGAAGCTCCCTGGCGATATCCAAAGCAGATGGCAAAAGCACGCCTTTCGATATAAGAAACAACACGCCGAGGTTGACTACCCCCCATTTTCCGAGTTTGTCACCTTCATCCAGGAGTTGTCCCTCGAAAGAAACGATCCTAACCTGATCATAGAGATTCCCGAGAGGAAGAACACAGGTATGCGAAACCCGAGCTGGCGACAAGAAATTAGTGTAAAGAAGACTGAGATCGAGGCCCAAGATCGCAGAGTCGGACACGATCCCCCACCTCGTAACCCTACGAACTGGTGCATTGTCCACCATAAAGGGCACCCATTAAGCAAATGTAGAGCCTTCCAAGCCATGCCACTCGATGAAAGAACCACAATACTAAGAAAGAACAGAGTATGCTTTCGCTGTATTGCATCGTGCGATCACCTCGCGAAGGACTGCAAGGCCAAGGTCATGTGCACCGAATGTGGAAGCAACAAACACCTCGCCGCACTACACGTTGACGGTGAGCAAAGGCACGGCGGGGAGCAGGTAGCAAATAAAGACCAATCCGATGATGGCGCTAACCCTCGACAAAACCAGCACGCGGGAGAGATTACAAACAAATGCACCGAAATATGCGGGAATTCCCTCGGTGGGAAATCATGCTCAAAAATCTGCCTAGCCAACATATACGTCACCGGACATCCAGAAACCAAAGTGAAGGCGTACGTGGTAATCGATGATCAGAGTAACAGTTCTCTAGCAAAATCCGAACTGCTCGATCGCCTAAACGTTCACGGTCAAGCAACCTCGTATTCGCTTAGAACATGCGCCGGAACAACTCAGATTCGAGGAAGATGCAGCAAAAATCTCGTCGTAGAGTCTGTGGACGGTAATAAAAGTCATCAGCTGTCGAACGTAATCGAATGTAACGCGATCCCTGATTCTAAAGAAGAGATACCTTCGCCAGAGGTAGCCCGAGCTCACCCACACCTACGCGAAATTGTTGACAAAATACCAGAGATCCGTGGCGACGTAGACATCCTACTGCTCATCGGTCGGAACGCTCCTCCACTTCAAAAGGTTCACGAATCCCGTAACGGACCTAGAAACGCCCCTTGGGCCCAGCGTCTTGATCTAGGATGGGTCATCATCGGCCACGCTTGCCTGGACGGAGCTCACACACCGAAGCCTTCCTGTTACAAAACAAACGTTCTCGAAAGCGGCCGACCATCAATCTTATCACCCTGCCCTAATCGTTTCCACATCAAGGAATACACGTCCACCGCTTCTGCCGTCCCCTGCGACGGAAACAACGACCAAAGGAAAGAGACATTCGAAAACGGAAACTTTGACGATGGCCTAGCAGCCAAAGTGTTCGCAAGTTCGAAGGACGACAACAAACCTGGTCCCTCCGTGGAAGACAGGAGATTTGTCAACATAATGGAACATCAAATGGTCAAAAACGAAGCAGGGAACTGGGAGGCGCCACTTCCATTTCGCAACCCGATATCAAGACTACCAGACAACCGCGAAGACACTCGTAAGCGTTTTAACTCCACAAGGCGGACTCTCGAAAGGAAACCGGAAATGAAAAGAGACTATTTTGAGTTTATGCAAAAGCTCTTCGACAATGGTCATGCGGAGCCCGTTCCCGAGAGTGACATAGCTTCAAAAGGACCACGGTGGTACCTTCCCCACTTCGGCGTCTACCACCCCCGAAAGCCTGATAAAATACGGGTAGTTTTCGATTCAGCAGCCGAAACCAACGGAGTGTCACTAAATAAGCTACTTCTCTCTGGCCCAGACGTGACGAACAGTCTCGTAGGTATTCTCTTGCGCTTTCGCTGCAACACCATCGCGTTCATGACGGACATCGAACAAATGTTCCTCTCCTTTCTGGTTCGTCAAGACCATCGAGATTATCTTCGCTTTTTCTGGCATAAAGACAACAACCCCGAAGAAGAAGTGATCGAATACCGTATGAAGGTGCACTTGTTCGGTAACACTTCCTCGCCAGCTATTGCAACATGCGCTCTTAGAAAGACAGATCTCGTAGGAGAACCCAAGTACGGACCGGACGCAAGAGAGTTCGTAGAGAAGACTTTTACGTAGACGACGGCCTAAAGTCCGTTCCCGATCGCGAGGGAGCCGTCGACCTGTTACGCAGAACCAAAACCATGTTAGCCGACGCCAATCTGCGCCTCCACAAAATCGCGTCCAACGACCCTACGGTAACACAGGCCTTTCCCGTCGAAGACCGAACTTCCGACCTACGCAATCTGGACCTTATCGTAGTACCGATTCAGCGCTCGTTGGGTGTATTTTGGGACCTACAAGCAGACGCCTTTACCTTTCAGGTCGTCGACGGAGCCAAACCCTTTACAAGACGTGGCGTTCTCTCTGTCACCAACAGCCTTTATGATCGTCTCGGAATCGCTGCCCCGGTCGTCATCAAAGCCCAAATCCTGCTGCGAGCTATGACAACAAGCATGAAACGCCACCCACTTGACGACTGGGACCAACCGCTACCTGAGCAATATAAAGCATCCTGGGAAGCTTGGTGCAAATCGCTCTCAGACCTAACCGAAGTCAGAGTCCCACGTACCTACGCAAGCTTGTCACTGTCTGAAGCAAGCCGTGTAGAAATCCACACATTTTGCGACGCCTCCACCGAAGCCATTGCTGCTGTCTCATACATCAAAGTCGTCCTGAAAGACGGTCAAGCCCAAGTATCATTCGTGTTCGGCAAAGCTAAGCTGGCTCCGTCACACGCCACAACGATTCCCCGTTTAGAGCTTTGTGCTGCAGTGCTCGGCGTAGAAATTACGGAGCTGGTTATCGAAGAGTTAGCAGTAAAACC
Organism: Paramuricea clavata; assembly: GCA_902702795.2. Classification (NCBI taxonomy): domain Eukaryota; kingdom Metazoa; phylum Cnidaria; class Anthozoa; order Malacalcyonacea; family Plexauridae; genus Paramuricea; species Paramuricea clavata. The sequence goes on from CACRXK020005250.1 coordinate 24,481, forward strand.
ACACTCCGTAACCTATTACACGGACAGTAAAGTTACACTAGGATACATTCTTAACGAAACGCGCCGGTTCTATGCGCGTACAAAGAATACGAAGGTCGTCGTCACCAGATCAGTGGAGATACGTGGCAACTGACCTCAACCCAGCAGATCTAGCTACTCGATCGGTGAAAGCCTGCGACCTCAAAGACTCGTCTTGGTTGGCCGGCCCGAAGTTCCTCCAAAGCACAAGTTCCCTCGACGTTCCACCGGAGACCGAGACCTTCCAACCCCCACAAGAAGACCCAGAACTTCGTCCCGAAATCACAACCCTCGCCACGAACGCAAAGCCCGGAGTTCAGAAAAACCTTGGAACTGATCGCTTCCTACGCTTCTCGCGGTGGGCAAACTTAGTGAACGCAGTATCGAAACTAATGATGGTCGCTCAGCATCACCACCATGACAAAGCGTCAGTCGGCAACGAAACTACGGTAATCCAGGCACGAAAACGCGCACAGTTGTTGATCGTAAGGAACCTACAGATCGAAGCGTTTGAGGAAGAATTCGATTCCTTAGAAAAGAAAAAGGGACTGTTAAAAACATCACCACTGTTAAAACTTAACCCAATAATCGACTCCGACGGTCTCTTACGCATTGGTGGGCGTCTTAAACGAGCTGACCTTCCGTACGAAGAACGTCACCCCCTCATTCTACCCGGGGAACACCACGTGACAAGTCTAATCGTTAAGAACTGCCACGAAGAAGCGAAACACCAGGGTCGTCATTTCACCCACGGCACGGTCAGATCAAAAGGATTCTGGATCGTCGGCGGAAAACGCCTCGTCAATCGCGTTATCCATCAGTGCCTGAAATGTAAGAAACTCCGAGGCAAGCTTCATCAGCAGAAGATGGCAGACCTCCCATCAGAACGCATCACTCCATCACCTCCTTTCACCTTCGTCGGACTGGACATTTTCGGTCCATGGGAAGTCACAGCTCGTCGTACCAGAGGAGGACACGCTTACAGTAAACGATGGGCAGTAATCTTTACTTGCCTTTCAACGAGAGCTATTCATATCAAATTAATCGAGTATGGACGCTTCTAGTTTCATAAATGCACTTCGAAGATTCATGGCTATCAGAGGGCCCGTTCAACAGATTCGCTCGGACTGCGGAACGAACTTCAAAGGAGCTCAGAACGAACTAGAATCGGCTCTAAAGGAAACGGATCAAAAGATGGTGGAGACGTACTTGAATTCTCAAGAATGCGAATGGATTTTCAACTCTCCTCACGCTTCGCATACAGGAGGCGTGTGGGAACGTATGATCGGTATTTCTAGACGAATCCTGGACTTGATGATGGCCGAGCTAAGACCAACACGACTGACTCACGAAGTCCTATCAATACTGATGACTGAGGTGACAGCTATCGTGAACAACAGACCGCTAGTAGCCATCTCAAGCGACCCCTCTGCACCCGAAATCCTCACACCATCTACTCTCCTGACGCAAAAAACGGCAACACTCAAGTCAACCCCAGGAAATTTTGTCCCCCAAGACCTCTATACCAAACAGTGGCGGCAAGTACAACTATTAGCCAACCGTTTCTGGTCAAGAATTCTTGCCGACATTACAATACAGGCGAAAGTGGACAACAGACGTTCCAAATCTCCAAGTGGGAGATCCGGTCCTCCTCCGATGCAAAGAATCGCCGAGAAACGATTGGCCGCTAGCTCGCGTCTCGAAGACCCTAAGCAGCGCGGATGAAAAAGTTCGAAAGGTAGAAGTCACGACAGCAAAGAACGGCTCAAAGCAAGTGTACACCAGACCAGTGACAGAACTGATCCTGCTAAAAACTGAATACGAACTAAATTCGTGTTCGTGACTCAATAATAACACTTTAGAACGTTAAATGTAGTGGTATTTTCATACCAGACGGGGAGTGTTCTGGCCACTATGGCCCCTAGATACTTTCTAGATAGACTTTAATATTATTCACTCGTTTTCGTGGTATTCTGGCTCGGTTCTCACGCCGAGTGAGCATTCTTTTTTTACAAAAAGCGAATAAAAGCATCTTTTAAACTTATTCGTCTGTTATACTACTGTTGAAGGGGACAAGGCCTTTCCCGAAGGAACAGAATAGTAACTAAAACACACATAGGTACAAAGAATTTTCACTTTGTGAAATATTATATTTTCCTGATCAACAACTTATAATGCATCATACTACTGTGGGACACTGTTAGTCTGCACATAGCAAGCACAACAATGCAAAACCCCAAATAAAATTTACTTCAAAACCCCCTGTCTGTAGGTATTAGAATGCTGTTTTGCCCCCTCGCTTCGCCAATTATAAATTTTACAACCATATATTATATATATCACAAATTAGTTGGGGCCCCCAATTTATAGAAAATCATAAATAAAAAAACAATAATCCTAAATCATGCCTACTAAAAACTTATTCAACCCTAAAAACTTATTCAAATTCCTATCAACACAGCATGTAGTTGTATTAAATACATAAGCATTATACAAACTCTATTGTTGTCTATATTACAAAACTTGCAATCTATGTATTATACATTATTATTATATACAGTACAGTGCCTTATAGAGATTTCAAGCACCGATAAAAGTGATAATCTCACATGTGAAATGCTTTTCAATTATCGCCTTTCTGTAAAAAAATATCGCTTTTCAAAGACTGTCCTTAATTATAATAAACAGAAAAATACATGGGTGCTTGGAAATACCAGATTTATTTCTCGCGTTGAACATGTTCAACACTCAATAAAAATAAAACAAAAATCCTAAATCATGCCTACTAAAAATTTATTTCAAATTCCTATCAACATAGCATGTAGTTGTATTAGATACATATATTTTATGGGAACTCTACTTTCTAAATCACAAAATTAAGTATGTTTTGTCACTGAGCAAGGAGTTAGCAAAGAAATGACACAGAAATCATGCAGAAAATATATTTAATACTTGCATATTTTGCTTGTCGTGAACGCTATCAAGTTACACAATAAGAAATATCAAAGGTTATTGTGTACAGAATGAACATAGATCAGATTTCAATATTTAGACAAATTATTCAGATGCACCTCTCAAATATCAAAATAGTGCGAGGGCCGTATGTTTAATAACTTTTATGGTTAATACGTTTTCCTCGTGAAATAAAGTTTCTAATCTATTATTAAAGAAAGCAATCTCGTCACAAACGTGTTACAAGAAAATATATTTAATATTAAAATAGTACACAAAGAATTTTCACTTTGTGAAATATTATATTTTCCTGATCAACGACTTATAATGCATACTGTTGTGGGACACTGTTAGTCCATGTGTCAATTATAAATTTTACAACCATATATTATTTATACAAAATCATAAATAAAAACAAAAATTCTAAATCATGCCTACTAAAAACTTATTCAACCCTAAAAACTTATTCAAATTCCTAGATACATAAACATTATATGAACTCTATTATTTTCTATATTACAAAATATGTTATACATTACATATAAACTAGTTGGGGCATTGATAGAAAATCATAAATGAAAATAAAACAAAAATCATGGCTAGGCAAAAAAATGTGGGTTTCCGGTTTCCCAACCCTACCTAGCTTTTGGACGTCAAAATCCCGACCCTAAACTTTTTTATTGGATCATGCTTGTGTTTCCACTTAGAGGAAAAAGTTTGTGTAAAATTGAAATTCGAGGGAATATTTGGGAAATTTATCTTTGGATGTGGAAGCACTGACTAAACAAAATGGCGTCCGGTTGTTAGGAAAATTTTAAAAAAAGTTTAAAAAAAACTTAAAACTGACCTACCCTACCTAAGTTTTTATAAGAAGAAACCGGAAACCCACATATTTTTTTGGCCCCACTAAAAACTTATTCAAATTCCTATGAACATAGCATGTAGTTGTAAGAAGCATGTTTCGTGATATGTTCATGCCACAATTTTTTGCTCTTTGCATGTTCTAAACATGTATCATTTTTACAGATTTATCAGTCCGCCATATTGTTAGATTGTTACACTCCGCCATATTGAAATTTGCCATATTGTTTCCACTTAATCTGGCAGCCTTACTTCGTTCCAATTCTCAGGGAACCCCCATTTTATCAATATTATAAATGGGCCATTCCAGAAAATATCCATACCACCCACACGGAGGAAATTGGAAGTTAACCCCCCTACCCCCTTCGGATGTCCTAATACATTTACTATTATCAGAAACAATTTTTTCTCCC
>CACRXK020005251.1:0-28715 GCA_902702795.2 Paramuricea clavata
TTGTATCGCGTGCCACCAGAGGTTCTCTTCGCCTCGCGTAAAATAAATACGAGCGGGAATAAGGCGAAAGATACAGAACCTCTGGCAACCAGGGTAAATAAGCAGCGGATTGGACCAGATCGGATCAAAACAAAATCCGCGCATGCGCCATCAATAGAAATTTTTGGTTTCGATTGTCCGGCGACGTTGCTGGCCAGATACTAAAAAGTTGAAATATTTTCAACTTTTTTTGGTCCGGTCCGCGGATTAAACCTGTCGATCAATAAAAATGCTGTAGGATTAAACCTGTCGATCAATAAAAATGCTGTATTATCTTGATTAAACCTGTCGATCAATAAAAATGCTGTATTATCTTACATAAATTAAAATAATTGAATAATACTGTATAAAATTTACAAATGGAGGATAATTTAGTTTAATAGTTTAAATGATTGAGTTTTCTTATTTTTCTTGGAGAATTTCACCTTTACAACTCTAACTAGGCCGTCACTTCCTTGATACGCTTCGATCACACGGGCAAGTGGCCATTCTCCCCTATTTGCTTTGGGTTCCGCAATCATTACCACATCGCCTTGTTTCAGGTTATGTTTGGGATGAAACCATTTCTTGCTTACACTAAGGCGTGGAAGGAACTCCTTTCTCCAGCGCTTCCAGAACAGCTGTAACAATTGTTGTAATCGATGCCAGCTATTACTAGGTTGTTCGCTTCAACTTGATCAAGAGCTTTAGGAGCAAATACCCCACCGATCTGGCCGATTATAAAATGATTTGTAGTAAGTGGGGACGGGTCGTTTGGATCTGAACTCACATAAGTGGGCCGTGAGTTTACCAATATTTCAGCTCCACACATTGCGGACTGAAGTTCTTCATCCGTCTACATCTGCAGTTCTACATCTGCATCTCCTAGGACAATCTTTATTGCCTTCTTGGTGCTCTTTATCATAGCCTCGAAAACCCCTCCAAAATGAGGGGCCGATGGAGGATTGAATTTCCATTCAATAGGTTGATACTTGGTGGTTTCTTGGGCAATTTTGTCGTGGTTAAGAGCTTGAACTAATTTTCTCATCTCCAGCTCTGCGCCCACGAAATTGGTCCCATTATATTGGTCCCCGAAATTGGTCCCCGATATAACATATACGGGCGTCCCCCTCCTCGATACCATTCGCGTAAAGGCATTGATGAATGAAGCCGTGTCTAATGAGTATGACATCTCAAGGTGAACAGCCCTTGTCGCTAGACAAGTGAATAGGCATAGGTATCTCTTTGCTTTGGCCTTGCCTCGTCCTTGCTTCGTTAGAAATGGGCCTCCATAATCCACTCCAACTCTTTCGAAAGCTCGTAACGATTGAAGTCGCGGTCTGGGCAGCGGTGCCATCTTCTGCTCTGCTGTTTTTACAGAAAAACGTCGACATTGCGCACATGACTCAACGATATTCCTTACAGCGCGTCTTCCCTTAACGATCCAAAACCGACTTCGTAGCAGTGTTAGAACCTGCTCAACTTCGGAACCATGTCCGAGTTCTTCATGTGCATCCTTGATGATGAGTCGGGTCACCACGTGCTCTTTTGGCAATAAAATGGGGGTGTCTTGTGTTGTAGGATAGTTCATCCGCAAGTCTTAAGCGTCCGTCCATCCTCAGAAGACCATCGTCACCGTTCTTTGGACTAAGTCGCAGTAGACATCCTTCTCGCTCTCCTTTCGGGAAAGCTTCTCCTTGCGCTTGCTTGATCCACCACTTTTCCACATTAAGTATTTCAGTTGAACAAAGCGTTCTGTCCCGTTTTCGTAATTCCCTTGGAAGTCTGCAGTTTGTAACGAATCGTTGAACCCATCCAGTCACACGACAAAGGCGACGGAAGGTAGAAAAATGGTTTGGATCAACGCCCAGGTTAACGCGTGCCTGGACCATGTACGTCTGTGCCACTGTCTTTTCAACATCTTCAACTTTCGTCTCCTCTCTAACGGAAGGCGCTGATGGCCCCGGGTCGCTAGATTGGCTGGATTCTGTATCCCAGTTACATGCCTCCATTGCTCGGGACTGGTCGTCCGTTGAATTTCTGCGATACGGTTGGCTACGAAGGGTTTAAACTGCTGGCTGTGGTTTCGTACCCAATACCACACATTCTCGGAGTCAGTCCAAAAGATCACTCGGTCGACAGTCAGGACTTTCAGAAGACTTTGAGCTAAACGGCTTGAGAGAATGGCACCCATAAGCTCCAGTCTTGGAATCGTCATCGCTTTGGTGGGGGCTACACGGCACTTTGATGCGACAAGGCGTGATGTAGGGCTATCGTCTTCATATTGGCACACTAAATAAGCGACTGATGCGTAGGCGTCTTTAGAGGCATCCGAGAACAGGTGTAGTTCCATCTTATTCGGGTTTGCGAGGCGTAAGCAGCGTGGTAGGGCGACATGCGATAACTGCGAAAGTTCTGTAGCCCAGTTCTTCCACTTAGTTGCTAGATCACTTGGAAGGTTGTCATCCCAATCCAACCCTGCTCTCCAAATCTCCTGCATGAGAATTTTAGCCCGAACAAGGAATGGCGAGAGAAACTGAAGGGGGTCGTTTACAGCAGCTATGGGGCTCAGTACATTACGTTTCGTAGGGGTTATACAAATCTCTCTTCCTTTGGTACAAAATCTGTACCAAGCACATGATTGGTTAGTTATAATTAGCAGTCACATGACGTGATGTGATTGGCTAGACAAAAAAACCTGTTCATAAATCTCGGAGAACATGATGTAAACAAAATACAGAAATAATACGAATGTATTAAAATGATTTACTTAGTGTGGGTTATTTGAGATTAACTTAGACTTAATTTGTTCCGCTATAAAAAGATTTCCTGCACTGGAGAAGAGCTTCCATCGCGTCATGACTTGAGTTGACGGCATGACATGTTCACTCTATTACAGTATTAATATTTGTAAAATATAGTGTTAGTCACTGGCTTTATATCGTTCAAGGTTTTAAATTTTGATAATTCTTTGACTTTAATAGTTATTAATATGATTTATTTTGCCAATATTTTCCCATTGTCTGTTAAGGGCAACCATACTGGCTCCGTTGCACACACATACTAAATATTTATATATTTATATTCTTGCACTTTTGACTTTATACGTTCGCTAATACAAACGGCATTCCACATTCTTTTTTTTGTAATGAATAATCTACATGTTTGGTCTGCTTATTTCTAATATTTTACACAAGGCTGCCAAACACTGCAAACGGTCTGAAGAGAGCTATTTTGGTAGTATGACAAACCGGAAGTTTAAAAACGTCACAAAATATAAATCCGGTTTTGCAAGTTCTCAAACGGCAACGTCAGCATGGAAGAGAGATTTGTATCGCGTGCCACCAGAGGTTCTCTTCGACTCGCGTAAAATAAATACGAGCGAGAATAAGGCGAAAGATACAGAACCTCTGGCAACCAGGGTAGGTTTTAGACGGGTCTCCTTTGTTAATTTCAACCGCAGATAACCGGTCACTCTCGGGGATGCTTACGACAACTGATGGCTCGTTCGAGGACCATTTCCGCAGCCGAAAACCTGCCAAACCCAACAGGTCAGATAACTGAGGTCGCAGATCCTGGGCACTCTCTATAGTCTCGCTTGAATCTAAGACATCGTCAACATACATCGAGTTATCGACCGATTCCACTGCCGCTGGGAATGTCTCTGTATGTGCTTGAGCTTGGTTACATACTGTGCGCAGAATGGCGAGGCAGTATTGCCAAACAACAGGCGTCGAAACACGTATATACGTCGGGCTCTCTTGAAGGATCGAAATCTCGCCATAAGAATCTGTGGAAGGGACGATCATTGTCTTGTAGACCAACTTGCAGGAACATTTCAGAAATGTCTGCGCTCAAAGCAACTGGTGCTCGACGAAAGCGGGTGAGAACATCCACTATTTCTCGTTGTAGTTTCGGACCTGACCGTATGCTGTCATTTAAGCTCTTTCCGTCATGCTTCATTGCCGCGTCGAAGACAACACGAACTTTAGTCGTATCTTTGCTTGGCTTAATGACCGGGAAATGTGGGAGGAACCACTGCTGTTCTACTTCGGACTTGGGTACTTTCTGAATGTAGCCTTTTTTCTTATAGTCCTTGAATACCTTACTGTAGGCTTCTAGGATGCTAGGATGTTTCTTCCTGAGGAATTTCTCTTGACTTTGGAGTCGTAACAACGCCGCTTCGTCATTGTTAGTCAACTTCAGCTCTCCGTCCTTCCAGGGGATTCCTACCTCGTACAGACCATTTTCAAACTTTAGGGATCCAGCTACAGTTGCAGTTGCTGCTCTTTCGTCGGCTGTCATCGCCTGTTTCTCAGACGTTTCTTTGATTCCGAGGGCCTCAAGCTCCCAGAACTTGCGTAGAATGTCGTCCGGTGGTGGTTGCTGGTCTACATGGCAGGTACGGTACGTGCGTGTGAAGTGGGAACGAGAGTTGCGCCGAAACTCGTTGACCAACGTTGGCCCAAAACAAACCCAGCCCAAATTGGTTAGGCGTGCTACGGGATCACTTGGTTGGCTGCCTCGAACTTCTTCTAATACGTAGTGGAATACTGGATTATCGCTGTCAAGCATGACATCAATCTGCTGTCCCCTGCAAACATTGTCGAAAGGGATCTTGTGCAGGTGGGATTGTCGCAGGTGGGATTGTCGAAACATTGTCGAAAGGGATCTTGTGCAAGGTTTACGTTTTGTCCATGCAACCCAAGCTCCTCTGCTGCTTCCTCTGATACATAGGAACTGGTCGAACAGGGGTCAAGCATTGCATTGACATTTAACTCTCTGTTTCCATTACTAACCAGGGGCCGGTTGTATAAAAAAGTGATTAAAGTTAACTATGATTAAGTGCAAACGTCATCCAATAAGAAGCGCCTATTTGAGAGTTAATCACTATTTAACTACAAAATAATTTAAAAAAGTGATTAAGAGTTTTATACAACCGGCGCCAGGGCAGGTATTACCATTAGAGAGACGTTCTCTACTTTAGTTGTATTATGTGAACTTTCTTGGAGCTGGAAATTGGTTAGTGGCTGATTGTCATCACGTGTCTTATCATTATGAGGAGCCTCTCTATTTTGGTTCGATTGACCTGGGGGGGGGGGACGTATCTCGGTGCATCAGGTCGTAAGTGTCCTCCCACGTCGTCCTTGTCTTTTGGAGGGCTTATATGAAGGTAACTGCTGTGGCCTTTACTCAGGCACCCACCAACACCACACTGTCTCGCTTTGGTGCAATCTTTGCTTCAATGTCCAGCAGCCAGACAATAACAGCGTCCGGCCTTGGTAATTAATTATTTTCTCTTTAGGACGTGTAGATCTTTGAAAGCTTTACAAACCCACGGGGGGTGATCCTCTTTACAGTTTGGAACAATACAACATCGCGTGGCGAATCTAGTATTGAAGCCTCGAAAGCGTTTCTTCTGTTCAACACGGTTGTCCGTCCTTTTTCCAATGCCATTCGTTTCTTCTTTCGCCTCTTCCATAACTTGTACTCGCCATTCAACCCATTCTTCAAGTGCTTCAAAATTGTCTTCACGCGAGTGGTCCATCAGCCAATATTTGTAAGCTTGCACGTCTTCTTCTGGTAGTTTCTCTTTCGCGGGTACTGAAATTCAAGCTCTGTCCATGCAATGGTCCTGAGTCCTGAGTGGCGATCAATACTCTTTCTAATAGAACTTGAAACTCTTCCATATCTTCCAGATTTCGAGGATGAATTTTCCGGAAATTGCGCAAAGCTATAGGTGTTTTATCTGTAAACGTTTCTCCCCTCCATACTTCTTCTCCAATTTAGCCTTCGCTATACCCTATACCCAAGATCTTTCACCATGGTAAAAGCTTTACCGGACAAACAGCCTTGTAGTCCAAGCATTTTTTCTCCGACAGGAATATCACGACGGTCGACAACAGACAGAAATGTACCCTGGTTGCCAGAGGTTCTGTATCTTTCGCCTTATTCCCGCTCGTATTTATTTTACGCGAGGCGAAGAGAACCTCTGGTGGCACGCGATACAAATCTCTCTTCCATGCTGACGTTGCTGTTTGAGAACTTGCAAAACCGGTTTTATATTTTGTGACGTTTGTAAACTTCCGGGTTTGTCATACTACCAAAATAGCTCTCTTCAGACTGTTTGGCAGCCTTGTGTAAAATATTTAAAATAAGCAGGCCAAACATGTAGATTATTTATTAGAAACATGTAGACTATTCTCGCAACGCACAAAGCAAAAAACAACCTTACTGATTGTGGATTGCCGTTTGTATTAGCGAACGTATAAAGTCAAAAGTGAAAGAATATAAACATATAAATATTTATACATATGTGTGCAACGGAGCCAGTATGGTTGTCCTTATAAACAGACAACGGAAAAATATTGGCAAAATAAACCATATTAATAAGTATTAAAGTCGAAGAATTACCAAAATTTAAAACCTTGAACGATAAGCAAGTGACAAACACTTCATATTTTACAAATATTACTACTGTATAGAGTGAACATGTCATGCCGTCGACTCTCAAGTCATGCCGCGATGGCAGCTCTTCTCCAGCGCAGAAAATATTTTTATAGCGGAACAAACCCACACTGAGTAAGCATTTTAAATTTTTAAATACGTTCGTATTATTTCTGTATTTTGTTTACATCATGTTCTCTGAGATTTATAAACAGGTTTTTTTGTCTAGCCAATCACATCAATTCATGTGACTGCTAATTATAACTAACTAATCATGTGCTTGGTACAAATTTTGTACCAAAGGAAGAGAGATTTGTATCGCGTGCCACCAGAGGTTCTCTTCGCCTCGCGTAAAATAAATAGGAGCGGGAATAAGGCGAAAGATACAGAACCTCTGGCAACCAGGGTATTGAAGTCACGAAGGAATCATTGAATGCGAAGCGGGAATCGTTGACAAGAAAATTGCCATGTGCCATGTATTGATACACAAAACATTAATAACAGTTTATAGGGTTGATAGAATTTTAATAGAACGATTAAAATATTTATTTTCGGAGTTGTTTTATATTTTATTAAAATACTCAGTGATTCCCGTAATTTAATTTCTATGTTATTTACATATCACGTACGTTTAAGACAAGTCGTGACAGCAGAAAGGAACAGAACTACATAGATAAATTACAAACAATAGAAAAATTAGTTATAACTACTTTTTTGTAAGATTTAATTCTTAGACTTAGGAAACGTTTCACACACTGCGACTTAGGCCCGGTTTAGACGCCGTGCTTTTCATGAGCCGAACTTAATTCATATTTTACTCGAGTAAAATAGGCGTACTTCCAATTTTGATTTAGACAGGCGTGCTTTTCATGAGCCGTACTTAATAATTTGCGCTGCTTCACTTGGAAACCTGGGGCGAGTGACAATTCATAATAAGGAAAAAGGTTTATCACATACAATCTTGGCATTACTGAGCGTCTACAGGTTTGTGGTTATTAAAAATTTCAATTGCTTTTTGAAAAGCCTTATTACTACAAACATGGCATCATAATGCGTGGGAAAACGAGACCTATATAGGCTTAGGGCGAGTTTTTCCACGTTATTCGAGTTCTCCCAAACTACTACAAGTGTTTCTATAACTGTATGGGTCATACATAATAAATGTTTTATCTTTATTTCTTAATATAACTCAAAAAAGGATTTGTAGTAGACTCGATATATTTACAAATTCTCATTGCGTAATATTAATGCCGACCTTTGCTCCATCAATTTACTGCAAGAAACCCTTTTTGCCTTTATCAGCAAATATCGCTATATAAGCCTAATTTCGCAACTTTTATGCAAAGAGTCTAACGAAAGGTGTATCCTTTGCTACAAATTGACGTATACAAAGAAAAGAAAGGGAAATTCTACCGCGATATTTGTCGATAAAGCGGTATTAAATCACTACAGAAAAAATAGAATAAATTACAGAAATACAAAACAAGCCAGAAGCGGAAGTGGGAAGGTTTTGGTATTTTGACTGTATTAAACAATTCTTAATTTGCATTAAAATTGTTTTGTTTACGATTGTAAGTTTAGGCGGGAAATTTCCCGCGTAGAAACACGCTTCTCGACCAATCAACGCACGCGTACTATAAATGTTCTATTTTATCATAATTTATGCATTTGGTACGGCTCATGTAAAGCACGGCAGTATAAATCAACATGTGCTTCAGCCGTGTAGCACGCCTGAACCAGGCGAACTTATTAATTTAGCCGTGCTTAATATTAAGTGCAGTACTTAATTGATTTAGACGCCGTGCTTCTCATGTGCTTAATTCATTGTATTAAGTTCGGCTCATGAAAAGCACGGCGTCTAAACCGGGCCTTAGCAACAATGTTGATATTTTAAGTTTTATATACCAATAAACAATTTGGAAATTATCAGATAACTATACTAAACCAGTCATATTATAAGTATAGTAAAATTCTTGATTTGAGCTTGTTGATTTTTACCCCTAGCTTAGAGCATTGAGTGCTTGCATAAAGAACTACTTCCTTTCAGCTAAAACATTTGGTTTGCATGAATGCCATGTGCTGTCACGAAATATTAATTTTGCAATATATCACAAGTTTGAACATGATATGGCTAAGACGATGACGTCAGTATTACGTCATTTCAAACAAACCGACCTTATCGCGACGTCATCATATTTAACCTAGGCCATATAGGGCGAAGTGCTCTTCTAACGAACTGTGTTTGTGTAAATCTATCCTATCTATGTCATGTGTAGGCACTTCAAACCATAGATATCTTATATACACTAGATAGCGCATCTCTTTTAGTAAAATTGATGGCGGCCTTGTTGGTCGTTCCCACATGAATTGTTTAAAAACGTATTTGGAATAGGGTTAACTTAATGTTTAACTTCCCTGTTTAGGAAATAGAAAACATACGAATGTCCTCATTTCATGGGAACGACCTGAGACTGCAATCACAGCTTGAATTTTTGAATTGCAGAACTATTAGATGCACTATCTAGTGTATATAAGATATGCTTCAAACGTTAACTAATTTTTTTTATACTGAATAACATAGTTTTTAAACTGTAAACATTTATAAACTGTTCTTCCTAGAGGTCCAGTAAGTGTTATCCACAAGTATTTTTTCAGTGCTACCCCAAGATAATTTGGAATGTGCCATATTTGCAATAATGCACGATTTTGCCTAATGTAACGGTTACAGGCTCAATGCCACATTGTATCAAATTATGTCACATTACTCATTTAAATTGCAGAACATCATTTACAATTCTAACTAACCACATTGAAGAAAAAAAAAGCTCATGACTCGCACCTTGAGGTTATATCCGTTTCCGCAATTAAACGTGGTCGTATGTCTTTGTCAAAACCCACCGTGACCTGCCAAAATCGGAAACGCTTTCGTCAAATAACATTTCTAAACGTTTAACTTTAACTTAGGTTTCACTTCGAAAATTCAAACATAGCGTCGAAACGGGAAGAGAATTTGGCTGCTCACAGACATTTTTTTGTCTTTAATAAACAGTCCATTATGGGCAAAGAGATGCCACTATATACTGAGAATAATGGTCATTATATTGAACGAGACTTGGCTAAATTACGGCTATCACAACACAAGGTATGATTGTTTTTATTTGAATAAGGTTTTCATGTGTAGTTGCGAAGTCACGAAAATGGCGCACGTATTATAATGTAAGTCGATCCATAGCGCTTTTTAAAGTTAAAGTATTTATTTGGGACTATTTAATTATTGAGCTTGTTTATCAGATGGCAAATGAATATAATAATACTTGAGTTTTATTTGTATTCAAAAATAGTGGGTTAACACTGACATTGTATATGCCAACTTATTGCCATATTGGTATATTTGACGGGTCACTATTTTCTTATATAGCCTAGTTGCTCATGCCTTATTGTCAGGCTTGTTATACTCTATTCTTTCAAAATATCTACAAAATACAAAAATAATCCGAGAAATCATTAATATGTGTTTGTAGATATTTATGTGAAAAACGCAACCCTGTATTTTGAACATATAAAAGTTTTTTTCCTAAATATTGTTCCATCATCAACGCAGCCATCACTATAGCTACGAAACAATATTCTATTTTGATCTTAAAAAAACATGTCAACTTTAACCTCGTAAACATAATATCTTCTCATGTTTCTTTAATACTTGTTAATGGCTCTGAACTCGAAATCGAAAGAACTCTTGCTGGTTTTATATTCGCATGAATCGGCTATGTTGTGTCTTTGACTATACTTAATTGATACAATACTGTATTATAATGACTTATTACTCTGTGAATGGCAATTAATTTGTGCTCAGTCTATCGGAATTGAATTTAATTGAGATGTTCTTAAAGGATCATTTTACACGAAACGACAACACATACGATTTTTATCGACGAAATGCGTATAAAAAGATTTGAAATGTCGTCATAAACTGATTAACAAGAATAGTGTGGCGACAGCAGTCGTTTCACCGCCCGGATAAGAATCGTATGCGATAATTCGTTTGATATTCGTCTATGTATCATAAATGCGGCAAGCAGGCAATATATCTGCGTAGTTCGCTGACATGAAAGTTGTTTGCGTAGTATGTCTTGACATATGATACGCGTATATACGACATTGGAGAAAATATCAGGAAGATGAGTCTTGATATGTTCCCGTTATGATGCTCTAGCTAGTTCTTCTGTCTGGATGAGTCCTAAAAGTTACACTTACATGTGTGATCCGTCAGATAGATGAAGTGATTCATGAAAATTTTGTCTCGAACGTTTGATTGAAACATTGCAGCCACGGTGATTCGAAATATTGAAACTTCACCTTTGGGTAATTGTACTCAATATATTGAGTATTCTGGGTGAATCTTAAGTTTTTGAGTGACAAATGTACCAAAGTAATAGATTACACCTCTCTTCTCCATAATTTTCATATATTCTCTTTTAAACAAACTATAAAACGGACACCTCTCTAATTAATACGAACAACTTGCCAATTTAGTTCCCATTTTTTAGAGAAAGAGAGATCCGATTGTATATAAAACAATTATCAATTAATTTATAGTTTAAAAAGTCCAATTGTTTCCTAAGCCAAATCTAAAAGATAACAATCGGTATTATTCTCTGAAAGAATACTCCTCCACATGTGTTATGTCATCGTGCTGCCCACTTCCGATGGAGAAAAATGCAGCCGCAATTTGCGCGGATTCCGCATTGTTCACATACATACGTAACCTGGTTACCTTCATATCCCCTGCGTTGTACATCCCGTATTTATTTTAAAATCGTCTGGCTTAGTTAGAAACAGTTCCGCCTCAAAATTTCCTCCCTATAGTTTCATTATGCTTTTATCGCTGGCGAGTAAGTTCAAGTTTTCCCTGACAAGTTTACTTTCTCGTCTGTCAGTACGGTCCACAACTTTTCCTTGATAAGTTTCTTTTGAAGTTTTGTCGCTTGTGTGCGGGGAATGTTCTTGAATATTTCACGTCAAGACCGCCTTTTCTTTGTCAAAACATGTACGTTTTTCTTGTACACTTGTTCAGTCTTCCAACCCACCCTCTCGACATTCCCTGTGGGAGGAATAACCTGGAGAAAACCCACGACTTTTGGTAGGGCGTCGACTGACTTTTGTCACGTGTTTTTTTTTACTCGAACGATTGGGCCACCGAAGAAGATAGCTAAGCATTAGAATTGTGTATAAGAGTTATTTACTCGTCTAGATAGTTCTAATGTATAAATAATCTGTGATAACATGGTTGTTATAAGACCTGGTTAGGAAACCCAGCAAACTTCAAAGAAATTACGCTATAAACAAACATGGAGGTTGAACAGTCTGTTTGACCACTTTGACCCTGCACATATTGGTTTTAATCAATGAGAATTGACCAAACGATGTAACACAAACATTCTCCATCGAAAAATGGTAGTAATACTTCGTTATTGGCAAAATATGCCGTAAGATATAACTCTGGTAGGCAAAACAAACAGTTGGTACCCATTCCTTACGCCAAGCTGTCTGAACTGACTATTGTCAAAACAACTAGAAAGACAAAGGATTTTTCAACCGTGACCCTGCACAAGGTACAGAATCACCTAATGAATTGTTCTATGTCTTTTCCTCATGAATTATTAATATGTAGTACACACGTAAAAACGCACAAGTTGTAGCTGCAGCAGACTTGTAGCAATGCTGTTCCAACAACTTGTCAATGACGATGTGTTCGCACTGCTTGTTCCCAGCATGTTGACAACAAGCCGTAACAACAACTTGCTACAAGGTTATTGAGCTCAAAAGACTACAAGTTCTTCCAACAACTTGTTTCGTCCTGCAATTCAACAATTTGCCAACTAGTTGTGAGTGACACTACTGTTATTTTATCAAGTTGCTACAAGGTTGTTACTGTTTGTTGTTTTATTGTTTTTACAGCTTTATTACAACTTTTTTACAGCTTTGTTACAACTTACTTGCGAACACATGGTGTTGACAGGTTGTGAGATTTTTACGTATATAGGCTTGCACACAAATACCTGCACGTACCTTTATGGTTAAAAAAAGAAATATATTTCGGAATCTACGCCTAGTTCCTCACGTCGTAAAACGCTTCCCCCTGTGTGGGGCGTGACTTAGGTCCGGTGCTCGTTCCCAATCTCCGTATTTCCTTCGCGCGAAACATCGGCTTCTACATTCTATAAGGTTCATTTGGACCAACGTTGTGAAAAATATATGGTCATTTTTTAACCATTTTGGTTTCTTCGAAGCAAAATGCCTCTCGCACAGCTTGCAGACCCTTGGCGGAAGATGAATACCACGCCGATTTCAGAGGTTCGCAGAAATTCCTTTGCACACAAAGTTGATATGATACGGCTTAACAATCAATTTGGTGTAGCCGTGTTAAAATGGCTTCATTTTCATACCAATTTTGCTTATTTTCCTACAGGCTGCCGACGATCCTGTAGCGGACGAATGCAATAATGAAGTAAGGGTATTTCTTCTTTCATAACTTACCATTTTCTTGCCACTTTGTTGAAATTTATCACGTACAAATTTGGGTACAAATACGCGTTTGTGTGTGTACAATTTTATATGGACTCTCAATCAAGTATCGTTGCCCCCGTAGGTAAAAATGGATGAAGAACCGTCTTCAGAATTGGATATTTCCGCAGTTTTGGAGAAATCAAAGAGTTGCTTAAAAGCTGAACGCTCTCATTTCGAGCTACTGAAAGTGCTAGGCCAAGGATCGTTTGGCAAGGTAAGTATTTTGAATAAGTTATGAAGCGTATTGATATCACAAACTTATATTTTGGCCTGGTGTGTAATGTATATAACAGGCAATCAATCTTGGCTTGTTTCACAGTGGCTGTGGTTAACCCTGTGATAAAGAGAATGCCATATTTATAGTACCTTTTCTTACGTTTATTTGCTTATAAATGTGCCTAACACGTTCTTTATCGCAACAAAGGTGTTTCTTGTACGAAAAATCACAGGCAAAGACGCCGGAACTCTATACGCAATGAAAGTGTTAAAAAAGGCCACTTTAAAAGGTTTGTATCCTCTTGTATACTATAAAACCAAAGCTTTTTTCATAAGAAAGATCTATGTTATTTATATATGTGTTTAACGGTATATTTATTTGCTTATCATAAAACTTTTCAAGATCAGTCTTAATGCGCCGAAAATATTCAATATCAATATTTGGAAACTGTAATTTTCACGTATTATATTTCATGCTTCCAAATTAACAAAACACGCGGAATTCTAAGCTAAATCTTTACGCTATTGTCAAACATTTTGAATAATTGCCTATCCTATATTTTGATAATGGCGTGTAATTTTGAACAGTACACTATTAATTGTTTACACTGAATAATAATACAAATGTGCGAATATATCATTGAAAATTTTTGCATTTTTGTCCCAGTATGAAATCGTGAATCCCCCTGTGAACATTCGACTTGCAATCCTTAGGATATTTTTATATATTATTCATAATATTTATCAGTGGACGTTTGTGTTTTGTAAAATATTTTAGTATAGTTGTGCATTTCATAACATAAAAATCATGTAATATTCCACAGAATGTTGAAATGTTGCTATTATAGAGTTATGGAATGTTTTTATATTTTTGTGCGTTTGGGACCATTTAGATAGACTGTTTCATGACTATGTTTTAGTTTGTGAATGTTGCTTGTGATAATATGTGCATGTATATTGGCAATGTATCGCGTGACTTGTTGATATCTGATCAGTCTTTAGCGGAAGAAATATAAAAATCGATATTAATTGGAGAATATCGTGGAAAATGTTGGCCTTAATTAAGATGTAATTGTGATTATATCTCATGCATGTTTATTCTTGGTGTACAAGTTATGGCATTGTATGTTAGGTGAATTTGACAAAGGATTTTCCATGTTTGATGAAATTTTCTTTGTTCTTTCAATCTCTTGAGATGACTGCACAACACCTATTGTGTTTTTATTTAAATATATGCAAGCATTTAGAAATGTGCATATGTGCTGTATAAAACTGGTGTAGATTAAATATCTGGTTGTTGGCCGTCCACACTCAATATAGCTATAGTTGTAAAATGATTTTGTAGATGAAGACTTAACAAGGAACAGTTGTGAAAAATGCAACTATAGACATGAATTGAACCTACTGAACCTGCAGTTCTGTTGTAGATAATGTATATGTAGAATATGTCATTGTAAAAAAAATTTAGAGTTCTTAAAAGTATGCATAAACTTAATTTGTAAAGGGTGTTCTGCAGCATTAATCTTAAACACATAATTATCGCTCCATTCATATGAATAGTAAAAATAATGTGACTGCTAGCTGGTTGTATAATTTTAAATGCTGTTTTGCAATCCATTGATTGGTAGGGTGTGCTTGTCATTCTATAAATCCCAGACAACCTTTAATGTGACATATCTGACATGCCCTTTCCTGTCCTTAATTTAAGACATATGTTTTCAATATTGAAAATTCATTGTGATAGAAGTTCCAGAAAATATTTAGCTAGCCTTTTCAGTCAGTAAGTAGAATTTACTTTATATCTATGGGAAAATGGGTTGTTCCAGAAAAGGACCATGCACACTGCCTCCAAGGAGGATATTTCTGCCCCCCATCCAAAGGGGGGGGGGGGGATGAAAATTTTCTTCTGATAATAGTAAATGCATAAGGATGTCTGTAGGGGGGGAGGTAACTTTAAATTTCCACCATAGGGGAGGTTATGGATGTTTTCTGGAATGACCCATTGAATATTTTAGAAACACTAGCTTCCATTGCGACTGCTGTAAATAATTTATATATTTATTTCAGTTCGGGATCGAGTGAGAACAAAAATGGAGAGAGATATTTTGGTCGACGTGCAACATCCATTTATAGTTCACCTTCATTATGGTAGGTCATGAGGAAATTACATCACAGAGATACCCATCTTGAGAGGAGTGAACCATGTGTGCATATATTGGCCCCAAACACAGACTCTGGCTTTGTCAATGATCCAAGCAAACAACTGCATGAGTGGGCCCCAATGTATGGTCTATATTGGCCCCCAAACACAGACTCTGCATGGCTTTGTCAATGACTCAAGCAAACAGCTGCATGATTGGGCCCAAATGCATGGTCTGCTAATTCTTTTCACTCTGTTGCCACACAATTTCCTTCATAAAGAGCAAAAGCTTTGGGTGTGAATTAGAATTAGTTTTAAAAACCATACAACCTCCCCACATCTCTTGTTAATTAATTAAATTAACCCATTGAGTGCCAGCACTTTCCCCTTGATGAATAAATTGTTTGGAGTGCATATTACGAGCATATGCATACAATTTATGTTTCAGCATTTCAAACAGAAGGCAAGCTCTATCTTATCTTAGAGTTCCTTAGAGGTGGTGATCTTTTTACAAGATTATCAAAAGAGGTATAAACATATTTTGATCACTTAATTGATAGGTATTATAATGACGGGATTCGATTCGATTCGATTACAACCATATTGGCTATCTTATGGCTATCTTTTGTACCTGGGAATCTTATAGTTCTTTCAAGTTTTTTGCCTTAAATGTCATAATATATAATAATGCAATATAGCTTAATATGCAATATAGCTTAATATGCAATATAGCTTAATTTTATTAAAAAATATTCATCCAGTGATATAATGACTTCTTATGTACTCTTGTCAGATCTTGCTCTTAAAGTTTGAAAATTTCCATCTTGTGTGATCATTGTTTTTATATGTTGTCTCATCTGACTTTCGTTCTGTTATGTTAGGTGATGTTTACTGAGGAGGATGTCAAATTTTATCTTGCTGAATTGGCCATTGCTCTTGATCATCTTCATAAAGTGGGAATTATTTATCGAGATTTAAAACCTGAAAAGTAAGATTGAGTCATTGAGATATAATCATGAACAGTGCCAGTGTAGGTAGACTTGCAATAATAAGAAAGCTTTGGATTTATAGGGATACAACTACTGAAAAATACAAGGAGAACTTCGATGTTACAAGCAAAAGCCCTTTGTTGTGCTAGCTTTGCTCAAAACAGCAAACTAATTTTCTTTGTATTTTTTCATGAAGTTGCATCTGTATCAATGAGAAGTTTTCTGAGTCATTGTTGAATAAGTACAGTTCACTAAGGTAGTTTAAAATTCAATTAAGACTATAGACTGTATGCTCATACTCTATTGTTGTGTTTTAGCATATTATTGGATAGCGATGGACATATTCAATTGACTGGTAAGCACTGTCAAATAGCATGCCTCTTCTAAATGTGCTAAACAATGACCTTTCACCTTAATCCTATCATGTAGGCAACTGATCTTTCAATGGGAGACATTTTTATTTGTGAAGTGGGTGTTGGCAGCAAGGGGTTTACCCATTAAACACCAGCACTCTCTCCTTGACAAGTAAAAGTGTCTGGCTTTAGAGTAAAATTATAATAAGGTAGGCACATTGGAGCACATGTTGCTGAGTTGGGGCAACATTAACCCATTGAGTGATAGCACTTTTAAAGTAAAATTATAATAAATTAGGGTGCATTAGGGCCAATGCAACTGAATGGAAAACATAATGTATGCATGCATGCAGTGTTATATTTTCCTCTATCTATTTTCAGACTTTGGATTGTGCAAAGATTCAGTTTATGACAAGAAAACATATTCATTTTGTGGAACTGTTGAATACATGGCGCCTGAGGTACGACTACTAAATTGTATAATTTAATACAGCACGTATGTTAACCAAAATCATGCAGTATTGTTAGTAAATGTGTAGACCATCTGATTGTCTCACAACTAATTTTCCCCATTTGTAAAATGCTTACTGTGTTTTGCTCAGGTTGTGAACAGACGAGGTCACACACAAGCTGCTGACTGGTGGTCTTATGGTGTTTTAATGGTACAGTACATCTTTATCATTACTCTCAAGTGCTGGTTCTTATAATTTAAAACTTTGGAAGAATGTTGTGCTTAGATTTCTGGATATTTAATAAATTGTTGTTCATTCTTTAGTTTGAAATGTTGACTGGTTCACTACCGTTTCAAGGAAAAGACCGAAAAGATACCATGACTATGATTCTAAAGTAAGATTTTTAAACTGTCAGCTTAGATAAGATCCCTCCTAGATAGCATTTACCAACCAAAGCTGATTTCAGCAAGTAGTTAAAGCAATTGTTTTCTTTGCATTACTTTGCCTGAAGGATAAAAGTAACATTTTCAATATATTTCCAGAGCAAAACTTGGCATGCCACAATTCTTGAGTGCAGAAGCTCAAAGTTTACTGCGAATGTTGTTCAAGAGAAATCCAGCCAACAGGCTAGGTAAGATTTTGATAGAAATTTTATCGATGTCTGTTGCATCTGTCTGTAAATTAAGACCGATTTTCACTACACAGCTTCTGCGTAAAACTGTCACATGCAATCTGCTTCAAGTTGTAAACAGGTTGCATGCGACAGTTTAGGGCAAAAGTTGTGTGGTGTAAATCTGCTTGTTGTTATGTCAGAAGAAAATGAATTTTTTGTTTGTTTCTTCATCCAGGAGCTGCTGAGAATGGAATTGAAGACATAAAGAAGCATACATTTTTTGCTTCAATTAACTGGGAGGTAAATTTCATCACATTGTTAAATGTTGCATGAACTTTTGTTTATTTAACCCATTGAGTGTTGCCACTTTTTCCTTGACAACGAAAATCATCTGTCATTATAGACGGAGTAAAATAACAAAGCAGGGCCGTACATATTAGGATGCAAGAGCAGCAAGACAGTTAACCCTTTTAGTGGCAATGCAATTTTACTCATCAAGGGGGGAGTGCTGTCGCTCAATGGGTCAACATATTTACTTACGCCATTACAGTCCATTTCATGGGTTAACTTAATGGGTTAAATTCAATAACTATACTTCAAAATAACTGTTGAAACATAATTTTCAGAAACTTTTAAAAAAAGACTTGAAACCTCCATTTAAACCTGCTGTTCGAAGAACCGATGATGCTTATTATTTTGATAAGGAATTCACCTCGAAAACACCAAAAGGTAAGGAAGTAACAGCAAAACTCCGAACAATATGTACACTGTACAAATGTTGTACATGTTTGTTTGCAAGTATATATTAATTGGACATATATATTTTCAGATTCACCTGCTATTCCGCCAAGTGCAAACTGTCATCAGCTTTTCCGTGGCTTTAGTTTTGTCAGTCCAACACTACTAGAGGTATGTACTGTATTTAAATCTTCAACAGCCAGAAGCGGATACAGCTACCTGAAAATGCAAGGAGAAGTTCGAAATTTTGAGCGAATGCCCTGGTTTTGTTGGCTACGAACTTCCCGATGAAGGGCCTTCGCTCGAAACGTCGAAGTTCTCCTTGTATTTTTTAGGTCGTTGCATCCCTATTAATCCGAAGCTTTTGTATTTAAACTTTCATTCTCTGACTTTGACATATAATGATTGAATGGTGATGAGCTTGTACTCGTGAATAATATGAATACTTGGTGTTTCCTAGGAAGGTGATAAGAATGGAGGATTGGAAAGCATGGACATTGATAGTGGGGTAAGTACTTTTTCTACTAGCTGGAAATATTGGAGAAGATTTGCATTGAAAAGGTATTGCTCGAGGTGCACTGTAATCAACATATTCTTTTATAATATAGCATTTATAAACCAGTTTCCACTCTTGTCGGTATAACTGTATATCAACATGGAAATTAAATATTTTATATTTGTTAAATATAACCTTTGCATTGCAAGTAAATTATTGTCATTCAAAAGATTTGTTGTATTTTCTTAATATAGTTCAGCAGCTTGTCATCACAGTTTCCTGGTGTTTCTACATCTTTTTTTGATGAATACGAAATGAAAGAGGTACAGTTTGTGTTACAATACAATATACAGTACTAGAAACTAACCTTTCTACATTACCTGTGCTTAGACATGCAGCCGTAGGCCAGGGTTCGAATTAACAGATAGCGAATCATTTTGCTACTCATTTTGCTATACAGTAATGTAAAAAAATCACTATTCAACCAGAGAAGATTTCACATGTGAAAAAGTAAAACGGATAACATTGGAAACATTTGTTTTCAAACAATTCTTTGTGTATTTTGAGGCGAAACATTCTCTCATATGCAGTGATATTTCTGAATTTATGATATACATAACTACCAAAAAAATGAAGACTGCTGAATCTTTATTTTTATAACAGCCTTTCTGGTTGAAGATCGAATGCTCAATACTTTTTTACTGTACATAGTGGAAATCCGCTATTCACTTTTTATTGCATGAGTCAATGAGTAGAAATTCGCTATTAAATATTTAATTCGAACCCTGCCATAGCCAATGACGTTTGAGCTGCGTCCTTCGCAAGTCAGCCCTGAGACAGCTGCAAGTAAAGATTATTAGCATTCCCTACCTTACCCCTTTGCCTGCCCTGATCTACGAATTATCATAAAGTTTAGTGACTAAAATACTATTTTCTTCTTCAGGAAATTGCTGTTGGTTCATATTCAGTTTGCAAAAAATGCATTAACAAATCAACAGGCAAAGAATATGCTGTTAAAGTAAGTGCATTAAACAAGATATCATGAAAATTGTTTTGCGTGAGTGATAGAACTAAAGTGTTGACTGGATTTGTCATTTGTCTTTTTTCTCTCAGATTATCGACAAACTAAAGAAAGACCCACGGGAGGAAGTCGAGGTAGGTCTGAGATGGACTGGGTACTAGGTCTAGGATTTCAAATCTCGCTCAATGGACCCTTCCTGAAAGTACTCAGCCTTTGCAATAGAACCTTGTTTTTGGGATTGAGATATTGGCTTTAGAGACCTTTATCTTGTTGCTGGTGATCTAATTATAGAAAGGTCTTTTATGTTATCTGATATTATTATTGAATAGCTAACTTTGGCTCGGAGGCGGGCGTAATTTACAAACACTGGGTTATATTGTATTGATTGAACTTTGTATGTATATTATGTTCAGATTCTACTAAGATTTGGTGGAAAACATAATATAATGGGTATACGAGATGTAAGTAACGTTCTTATGTACTTTTTGTAATGTTCTATAACTTTTGTATATTCATTCATCTTTGGGTACCATTCAGTCATGACCCAGTGATCGAAATGTTCCATTGTCTTTTCATTGTTTTGAAAATATCACTGTTCTCTATGCCATCCAATCGTGACCCAGTGATTGAAATGTTCCATTCATTGCTTTGAAAATATCATGTAAAAATCTTGCTGTTCTCCATACCAACCAGTCACTTATTGTTCAACCTTCTTGTAGCATTCTACAAAAGGCTATAAAAGTGAAGTAATTACACAAGCAGAAAATTGTCTAATACTAATTACTGTATATCATCTTTCCAGGTTTATGAAGATGTTAAAAATGTTTTCATCGTGGCCGAACTGATGCGAGGGGGCGAGTTACTGGACAGAATTGTGAAACAAAAGAATTTATCCGAGAGAGAAGCTGCCAATATAATGTACACGTTAAGCAGTGCACTTGCGTACTTGCATAATGAAGGGGTAGGGAACATTTTAAGCCATTATGTATAAACCAAACTAGCTATGTTAGTATGTTTATCCTGGATCTCCAGTGATCTTCTTTCCATATAATATTGTCACAATGTTTCTACAGAGCGGAATAAAAAACTTAAGCAATTTTATTTCTGCTTGATAACTCTATACCATCACTTCTAAACTGGTCTCTCTCTATGTCGGGGATAATGGCCATCTCTTATTTTGTCTTGAGAAAATCTCCATTGTCTGGTAAACAAACTGCAGGAAGCGCTCGTATGTGCTGGGGTGAAATTATAATCAGACAACTGAATACTGCAGGAATTCAATGCGAGTTAGAGAGGTGAAACACGCATCCATTGTGTCACCAACATGCTTTGATTTAATCTCTGTAATCGTAATCCTAGCTCTATTTGCATTTAACTGGGCAATTCATCGTGATCTTAAACCAAGCAATATGCCATTATGTGTTTCTTTAATCCCACTCTAATCTATCCTAATCTTAATCAGGTAGTTCATCGTGATCTTAAACCAAGCAATATACTATACCGTTACGTGTTTCTTTAATCTCATTCTAATCCATCCTAATCTTAATCAGGTGGTTCATCGTGATCTTAAACCAAGCAATATCATGTATCTGGATGATAGTGGTTCAAATGATGCTTTAAGGATTATTGATTTTGGTTTTGCGAAACAACTTCGTGCTGATAATGGATTATTAATGACGCCATGTTATACAGCCAACTACGTAGCGCCCGAGGTGAGTTGACTATCAATGAGAAATACCAAATCAGGCATATATATTTGACGACTGCATGTGAACAAGACGTTTTACCATTTAGTTATGTACTGATTTTTTAGGTTCTCAAGAAACAAGGCTACGATGTTGCTTGTGATATTTGGAGTTTGGGAGTTTTACTTTATACCATGCTTGCAGGGTAAGTAGTTACTGATGTGGATTATTATATCTGTCTAAACTGTTCTTGTTGGGTCCATTGTTCAGACTAACTGCATTCACCTTCCTCACATGCAACCAGGAATGGATGTAGTTGTGGGGATCCACCCTGCATGTGACTGAGGCGAAATTACAGTATTATCAGGAAACCGCTGCAAATTTCAAAAAGGTGAAGGCAAACCCCTGTTCAGGGAACTGACGGTTTAACACACGATTTTGGTTTTTGTATTTCTACACGTCTGTTTGGTTCAAGAGTATAAAACTTCTATTGATCCAGATAAGATTTCTAGAAAAATATTTCCAGTTATATTATTACGTTAACCCAGGATTAAAGCGCGACTAACCACAATCAGTATAATTTCAGTATTGAAAATGGCCTTTGAGCATTCTGATTGGCTCCCTCAGAAGTAACTCTGAGCCAATAGTTACTGCTCAGACTGCTCTGAGTAGTAACTGTTCCTTTTCTCCCAAAAAAAACATTCGAAGAAGAAATGTAATATATCTTTATAATAAAAAATCCCATCTTGACCAAACTTTTCCACTGTCAAAGTTTTCGGATATGATGTCATTAGGTGAATTGCAAATTAGTTTTCCTTTGTAGCAAAAATTCACCTAATGACATCATATCCGAAACTTTGACGGTGAACAAGTTGATCAAGATGAGGTTTTTTACTATAAAGATACAATACATTTCTTCTCAGAATCTCCCAAGTATTACACTTACCAAAAATTATATTTGGAGTTAGTCGCACTTTAAGAAAACTGGTCTTCGAACAATCGGGCTCAGGTACTGAATTTCTCATCCGGTGCTCCTTTCAGATACACGCCATTTGCTCACGGAGCTGAGGAGAACGCTGGTCAAATTCTCAAGAGAATTGGAGAAGAGAAGTTGGTATTATCTGGAGGAAACTGGGACACTGTCTCAGAATCCGCAAAGAATTTAGTTCGTCATATGCTACACATAAATCCTGCTAAACGATGCACGGCACAACAGGTAAGAACACTTCGTATCTTTGCATCCTATGGGTCGAGAAAGAGGTCCCTTATTTTTCCTTGTGCAACTAAAAGAGGAAAGCGAACTTCATTTACAGCACTAACTTCATTATTATTAAATTACTCGTTGTGTTCCTTTAATAATCATGACTTGTTTATGTATATTATTGTAATGAAAGACAAATCCGTGGCGACATTGGTAGCAAAGTGTTGCTATAATGTCCTAACAAATTTTGATCAATTATGACTATTATAATTCTAAATTTTAATCCAGTCTCTCTGTAAATTTAATATGTTTTCTATTCTTTGTACTAATATTAGTAGCTTATAACTCTAAACATTTCTTCTCAAATCTACCTAAGAGTCATCCACGAAACCAATCTCTTCCATTTTTAGACTGTCTCGCATCCGTGGATAGTAAACAGAAACTCCTTACCGCAAAATAAATTGACGCTATCTAGCTCTGTGACAAAAATTAAGGTAAACATCTTGAATCAAACGCAGTTAAACGTCCATTATCAAATCTTTATTTTACTAATTGCATGTTTTTGTCATCTTTCGTAGGACGCATTCAAAGCAACATTCTCAGCGCTAAACTCAAGTCCCGAATCAAGAAAATTAAAACCTGTTCAGACTTCATCACTCGCGCAACGAAGAACCGGGAAAATGAAGCCACTTGTCAAACAATCCAACGTATGACCCCACAAAACCCTTATCCCCCCTTTGGATACCCGTGTGAATCCTTAGATACACCAAGATCACTTGAAAACCCTTATGAACCCTGTATGACCCATGATGCACCAAGAAATTTTGTACAGTATTTTGCTATGAGAACATGTGTTGCATATTCTATAAATAAGTACAAATGAAATTACGTCACCATTATACCTGTATATGACGTCATAATTTATAGAATAACGCGCAGAAATGTCGTCTAAATTCACGGATATTTTGTAAATGCTATTGTTTTGTAATTTTTCACAATGCGTACATTTTATAGTAATTGGTAGTGATTTAATCAATAATGTCAATAGTAGAAATGATACTGTGAAATTGATGATTTACAAATACTTTCACCACGAAGTATTTGTAAGGTTGTGGAGTTTGTGCCAGACGGCACCTAAAAGTGTGTATAAAAATTGAAATAAAATGTTCATTTTGGCAGAAATATGATGCTTCATATAATAACTTTCATTGGTCGAGAGCCATGATCTATTAGATGACGTCACACAAAACTTTGTTCACAGTGTGACATGTGGGAGAACAAAAGAACAAAAAAGCGACCCACTCGCCTCGGCAGCTCGTAAGCCACATCTGTGAGTCTAATGAGAAATGACCAGCCTACTTTGCGCGCACTGTTTGCCTGCGAATCTAGCCTGCAAACAGGCTCTTTGAATTGAAATTTCAAAGAGAAGCCTGTTCGCAGGCTACTGCGAATCTGGCACAGCTCAGTGATCTGGCCTTTCAGAACTTGAAATTGGGCTGGAGCACGCCTTCGTTCTTTTGATTGCCATGGCATAAGAAGCACGACAAAATAATGGCAAAATTTGCACGATGCGCGTTTGCAAAAAAACAACTGCAAAATGCTAATTCTGTCACTTTCATTTGATTGTTCTTCCCCCATTATGACGTCGTACTGTCTTTTGATTGTTCTTCCGCCATTATGACGTCATACTGGAACTGAACAGACAACGTACTGAAAATAGTCATGTTTAATAATGGCTATCTTTAAAACGGGGAACGGGGAATGGGGGAAGGGAACGGGGAAGGGAACGGGGAAGGGAACGGGGAAGGGAACGGGGAAGGGAACGGGGAAGGGAACGGGGAAGGGAACGGGGAAGGGAATGAGCGGGGAATGGCCGGGGAATGAGCGGGGAATGGCCGGGGAATGGCCGGGGAATGGCCGGGGAATGGCCGGGGAATGGCCGGGGAATGGCCGGGGAATGGCCGGGGAATGGACGAAATCGGGAAAAAACCTAACATTTTGAAGATTTTTGATTAAATATTTTCATGAATTGTTTTCGTTGCGTTATGGCAAATGTAGCAATGAAGTAAATCGAAATTACAGTAATAGGATTAGGCGACCGAAGCTTGTTGTTTGTGTAAATGACGTAGTTCCTTTTGGGAGAGGCCAAGGCTCCCACGCAATTGTATCATATAAGATTGTGCTTTATTTAATAAATGGCTCGCCACTCTGGCTTTGACTCCGCGCACTTGTTTTGCATTGACATTGTGCTCGGCACGTTACAAATATTAAACCATAGCTATAGTAGACCCTACTAGACCGCAATATGTAGATGTTTATACGATCTTATCATTCTGATGTTGATTTATTGTTTGGCTTGAATAAACCAATATTTGTCAGTGTTAACTATACAAGTAATCAGCCGATCCGCACATTATAAGCCAATAAAAGTAATGGTATAACGCAAGACAATGCCATTAGCATATTGGTCATATTGGAATTGAATTTTACGCATATTTATACTCCTAACCCACAGCCCCAGCTCTATACACTGCAAATAAATTATTGGATACAATCATACAAATATTTTATTGATACGTTCTTCATATACAACGTGAGGATCGGGTAACAGTATTAATTCCAATGTCACTGTGCGGCGTATAGCTATAGGAAGCGCGGCGTTTAAAAACCTGGCGAAAATCTGTCATTAAATGTAATTTGTGTCACACAACATTTTTTTAACCTTCAGGTAAATTCTTGCTGTCCAGTTATATGCTAAAAATTTAATTTCATTTGTAATGATGACATTTCAATCCAGTATTTTTTCGAAATTTGATCTTACATTCTTACTAAGCTTTACATTGTGCTTAGATAGGAAGCGCACATTGAAAACTATGCCCAAAGTGCCACATACTCAAATGACAAAAGGTGAGATAAAATAGTGTAATACGTCAGCAAACAGCTTTTGGTTGCCGACATTCAAAATGTCTGGAGTACAGGGAAGCTTTAAATTTCCTTCACTAATAAAAAGGCGAAAAATAGATCACTGTTTACCCACATTTAGTTTGGAATCACTAAAACATGTTGAAGAAATTGGCAGTGGTGCTTTCGGGGTATCTTAACCTCTCTATTGTTACGTGATACGGTTTTGATCAATCGTCGAACAGAGAAATTGAACTTTGACAAAAACTATATAACAAGGTCTATTGTCTTGCGTTGTACTTACAATGTGTGGTCCGGCTGATTACTTGCCATAACGCAACGAAACGAAACGACATTTACACAAACAACATAGCTTCGGTCACCTAATCCTATTACTGTAATTTCGATTTACTTCAATGCTACATTTGCCATAACGCAACGAAAACAATTCATGAAAATATTTAATCAAAAATCTTCAAAATGTTAGGTTTTTTCCCGATTTCGTCCATTCCCCGTCCATTCCCCGTCCATTCCCCGTCCATTCCCCGGTCATTCCCCGGCCATTCCCCGGTCATTCCCCGGCCATTCCCCGCTCATTCCCCGCTCATTCCCCGGCCATTCCCCGCTCATTCCCTTCCCCGTTCCCTTCCCCGTTCCCTTCCCCGTTCCCTTCCCCGTTCCCTTCCCCGTTCCCTTCCCCCATTCCCCGTTCCCCGTTTTAAAGATAGCCGTTTAATAATGTTATTGTTGTTGTCTCTATAGAGTTTAGGATTAGAACCAGATTGGAAAAAAGTTGTAACTTTATCTGTTTTTATAATATAGCATTTGTAAATTCTGAACGCTGATTGGCTAAGAGCCGTGTTGATATAACTCCATGTCAACACGGGAAATTTTCCGCCGCTTGTAAACACGGAAATTTTTCTTATTCTTCGGGCTTTTGACATTGCTATATTATAAACCAAATATAAAACATTTTTTCCGTATTGATATATAGTTATATCAACACTCGTGGAAGTTGGGAAAACTCGAAATTGTGTGAAAACACTCCGCCCTTCGGGCGTCGTGTTTCCACACAATTTCTCGTTTTCCCAATTTCCACTCGTGTTGATATAACTGTATATCAACACGGAAAATGTTTTATATTTGTTAAATGTCACACGGAATTCTCACTTCCGGCGAGCGCTGGCAAGTGTCGTTCTGAAATTTAATAAGGAAAGAGATAGGAAAACGCCGTTCGAAAGACGAAAAATTGTTTTTTTAAAAAATCTACGCTACCGACGGCTATTTTTGGAATTAATTCTTCAAGAGTATCGGTAAGCGATCACTTTTATTGATTTCTTTTTATTAAAAGTGTTAATATAACATTTTATTTAGCAAAAGTTTGTTTTTTTCCCTATCTACTTCTTATTAAAATCGTGAAATACACTTGCTGGGAATTTCAGATGCTCATGTATAATAACAAAACAGCGAATGATATAAATTCCTCAAAACATGACTCTGGCATAAAAAAACATGAATACTTCTATAATATGTATAGTTTTATTTCTCTGCTTTATCAAAATTTAATAAAATAGTGAATTAATACAATTTTAAAGTTTATTTAATCGGTGTGACATAATTTGACGGAAGATTCACATCTGTATCTACCTCATCTGTGACGTCATTGAATCAACTTCAATCGCCTGAAGATCGCTTCGAAAGAAGCGTGAAACACAGTGTAGCGACAAATATATTTTAAGATTAAAGAATTATTTAAGCTCTATCGTATATTGGTATTGAGCACGCTTCGTTCAATTACGAACAACATATATATATATATATATATATATATATATATATATATATATATATATATATATATATATATATATATATATATATATATATATAAAAAACTCATTAATAATTCAGGACGAAAACACAAAGAAAAATCATAAGCGTGTCGTATCTTTATATGTGATAAAAAATCATGTTCATTTACATAAACTTTAGCTTTGATTTTCTCGGTTTAGACAAAATTTATTTTAAAAAATACTTCGCCAATGAACTCATATAAGATGAGTCGTTTTTTAAGCCATTTAAAGCACTTGTAGTCGTGTTTTATCATATATAAAACGCTCGGCTGCGCCTCGCGTTTTATATCTGATAAAACACTCCTACTCGTGTTTTAAATAGTACATAATATATTTAAAATACTCATTAAAAATTCATAAACCTTGTGGCAAATCATGTCAGCCATAATATGTCACGTGGAGTGACTTTATATCTGATAAAACTCATCTTCATTAGTATTCTTTATATAATTGTTCATCCTATAATTAGTATTCTTTTGTAGTCGTATTTTAAGCTATTCAAAACAAGAGAAGGAGTGTTTTATCATATCTATAAAACGCCCGGCTTCGATTATATATATATATATATATATATATATATATATATATATATATATATATATATATATATATATATATATATATATATATATATATATATATATTTAACAATTATATTATACCATGAGCTCGAGTCGTATATGAGCTGATAGCCGATGAGGTGCGTAGCACCGAGTCGGCTATCAGCCATATACGACGAGAGCGAATGGTATAATTGTTTTATAGTCTAAGAGCCATTAACTGAGGTATTAATTAATTATCTTCTGTTACAATGTTTTGACAATTTGTTGGGCTAAAAACCGCTTGACCTTGAAAATTTGAAATACTTTTAACTTTTGTTTTACAACTCGAAGACGAAGTGAAAGAAATGGTTTTAGAACCGGTATATCTCACAGAAAAGCTCAGATATATTATACAGATGTTTGGTAGTATAGTAAGTGCTTGCTGACTGAAAATTCATTTGTCTTTCGTTGCAAACTATCCTG